>CM014733.1:61532109-61595274 GCA_004329165.1 Spatholobus suberectus | reverse complement strand
AAGACTGGACGTAGCTCAAGGATTGAGTGAACCAGTATAAAATCTCTGTGTTCTTGTTCTTCTCTATCCTTTTGCTCTAAACGTTTTCGAACTTGTTTTTAGGAGAAAAGATTTTAAAACGCACAATTCATTGCTCTTTCATAATTGCTGTGCATTGTTAGTGTAAAAATTTTTACACTGTCAACCAATTGAAAATAAGCTTTAGTGTGACTTTTAAGATGATTATTTGGGTTGTGATTAAATGATAGTGTAAAATTACTTTACATTGTCAGTACATAGCTTATTTTCTCAAAGAATAATTAAACAAATAATTTAGATAATTTATCATTATTTTTTTTTCTTTCTGTTTTTGGTATTAATTGAATGTGTGTCCTTAATTCATGTTTGAATCCAAGTATGCATACAAATCTTTTGGCTTGTCAAGTCCAAGCCCTAGTTTATTTTAAAGTTAGAAAAACAATTCTCACACTTTTTTGATGAAAGCACACGTTCTAATATAAATATGTAGTTTAGATTAAATTAGATACACATCTTAATAATATTTAATGATTCAAAATTAATTCTACTAAACTCTAAACCGAACACTAATTTTTTTGATCGTGCAATATACCACTTTGTCACAAACTTTGCTTGTTCATAATAGTTTTTTTTTTTAAAATTTTAAATTAAGTTAAACTATATATACATTGCATATTTTTCCAAATTATAATAAATTAAATTATATAATTTTTTCTTTTTTAACATAAAGGTGAATAGCATAAAATAGTATATAAATGTGAGATTTGACTCTTCTAAAGTGAGGAGGTGTGCTTTAAAAAAAAAAGTGTACTTACAATCATTGATTAAAAAATTAACAATTGAGAATTGTGATAAAATTAAATACATTTATTATAAAATCTAAATTAATTACAATCTCAACCCTTAATTTTCTAATTAATAGTTATTGTTGTACTTTATTCCTCTACAATACATTTCTCTCAGTTTAAATGAGACAAATCCTAAAAGCAACATTCTATCAAAAAACTTTTGAAAGGAAAATTCTAAACTGTATTTACTTGATCAACAGAAGAATGCACAAATAAATACGATTGCTATAAGATATAGATAATTATTTTTAGATTTATGTGGTGTAATACACACACACACACGTGTGTGTGTGTATGTGTAATTATAAAATTTATTATTATATTTACTATATTTTTATAATGTTAATTTATTATATGTCATGAATTTTTTATCGTATTAAATGCATTTATTTATGAATTTACTTAGGTTGTTAAAAATTTTTATACAATTTTTTATATTTCTAAATCATATATTTAATTATAAATTAACTTTACATTTATAAATGATATGAAAGTGTCATGTTATAAAAAGATAAATCCCAAAATAAAATAATGAATCTTATACTAATTATAATAATTCTTGTTATAATTGTACTTTGTAAGCAGTATAATAAAACGAGAAAATCTAATTTTCTATCAATTTTGATATGATTATGATTAGATCTTAAAATCCTTATGCATAAAAAAAAAGTCTTAAAATCCTTAATGCTTTGTTTGATGGAAGAGAAATAAGGTGGAGAAGAAATAAATAGTGGAGAAATAAAAAAGTGAACGAGTTTAGTTGAGAGGAAATGAGAGAAGAGAAAAATAAAAGTTATAGGTCTATTAATTATTTTTATTTATTTTTCATCTATTTATCTTTTTTTTATTTCTTATCTATTTCTTTTAAACCAAACAACTTTATTTTTATTTTATTTTCACTTATTTATACTTACCTTTTTTATTTTCATTCATCATATTTTTCACCTATTTTTTTTCTTTCTTACCAAACAGGCCATAGACCTTTCTATTTATCACTTAAATATCATTTCAGATTTTAAAATTATTATTGATGATTGATTATGAATAATGATATATTTATTGACAAAATTTCTTCTATTTCCTAATTACTTAAATAATAAAATAAAATAAAACATCTAATATTTTGAACGTACAAAAACAGGTGACTGTAATATATTCTAAAAGATAAAATATACTACAACTATTAACTAAAAAATTAATAGTTGAAATTGTGATAAAAATATAATAAATTTTTAAATTATAAAATCAAATGTGTTCATGTGTTTAGTTTAGAACAGCCAAATTGCCTACGTGTTTATAAAATCAGAGGTTGGGCTTGTCTTCTCCTAAACGGGGTTGTGTTTGCTTTCGAATTTTGAGTGATTTTGATGATGGAGGTGACTCAGATGAGTATGTTGGCTTCTTTGTTCCCTGGCTACGCAAAACCCTTTGCAAGAGCAAACCCTTCTCTTCTTACGCTCAGGGCATCTTCTCTGCGCCATGACTACCCCCTTGCAAGCAAAATTGTTGTTAAAAGTAATATTCGTTTTTCTCCCTCTTACCCTTCAATTCTGTTCTTTTATGTAAACGTGTATGTGTGTGTTTGATGCATGCCCTTGTCCTTGCCAATTGTTCTCGTGTTGTTTGAGCCCTACGGACACATACTCGGTTTAAGAAGGCACCTTTTACCCCTTTTTCCTTACAAAGTAGCAATTTTTATGCCAAACCTTTCTGAAAATTTTCCACCCAATAAGATGTATGCAATTTGGTGATGTGGGTAATGTGTAGGAGAAAATATAAAGAGATTGGTTGCGAGCCTTGCCAAATATCATCACTTTAGGATGCTTGTTTTACTTATGGTAGCACTTAGTTTAGATGTCAACAGCTATCTACATAGCCTGCTCAAGGTAGTTTGTGCTAGAAAAAGTATAGGCAGCTGAATGTTAGTTCCTTGGTGGGATATCTAAGGTTAAGGGTATATGAAAGATTAATTGCTGAATAAAACAACGTTTTGGTCTCCGAACAATTTAAGGTCGGTCAGATTTAGAAGTGGCAAAACAATCCATTTATCTATCATCCATCCAATTCATTTACAAGTAAATCCATCCAATCCATCTATTACACAAAAAATAATAATGGATTGGATCCAATCCATCCATTGACTTTATGGATGGTTAGTGATCTATTCATTATTTTTTCAAAATTCATTGGATTACATTAAATAAGAAAATAAAATCCATTGGATAAAAAAAATAAAAAGACATGTCTAATCAGTTTTTTTTTCAAAATAATTTGTTTTTGGTTTTATAAACAAATTTCCATTAAAAAATAGAATACTCATTAAAAAAAAAATATTTCTAATCAGGTTTAAATAATAATTTCTAAACCTAAACGTTTATGATATAGTTAGTTGGTGATTCAAATCTGCATCCTGACTATTATGCGAATTGCTAAGAAATTACATTTAAATTTTTTTCGATTTCTCTACACAGAATTAGATTTATTAAAATATGTTTTATTTCGAATTATGGTAAAAAAAAATTCAAGTTTTTACGTTTTAAAGATTTCTGATAGTTGTTTCTATTTTTTTCTTGAACATAATTTTTGTGGTAACTTGGAAGAATATTATTTTAACATGATAGAATTAGAGAGAGAGGGAGGAGAGAGAGAGTGGGAGAGAGAGAGAGAGAGGGGTTAGAGAAAGAGAAGAGAGAGAAAGGAGAAGAGAAGAAGAGAGGGGGAAAGAATATTTTAAAAATAAAATTATTTAATCTTTAAAATATATTATTTTTTGTGGATGGATTAGATATTCATCCATCAAAAAATGTTAATGGATGGATTAGATTGGATTTTATTAGATGGATCATGGATGAATTAGATTTTTAAATGAATTTTAATGCTCAAAATAGATTAATGGATTATTTTATCCGATCCATTATAATTGACTAAGAATTTATCCAATCCATTCGTTGCCACTCCTAGTCAGATTAGACCTAAAAGATGAAAATCACTATTTCATTCCTGGAAGATGAAAAATAGATCATTTAGTCTCTTTTCAAGACATAAATTGGTGAACATTTTCATCTTTCAGGAACAAAAATGATGATTTTCATCTTTTAGGGACTAATGTGTCCAATCCCAAATCTTTCAAGGACCAAAATGGTGTTTCACTTTGAAGTGCTTGAAGCATGGATATATTTAGAGTGTACTTGGTTTATGATGGAACGGTTTTGGCTTTGAATTCAGGCCAATGGTCAATATCTTTATTTTCCTGAGATTGTTACAACAGTTTTTAGGTTGGCCTGATATATTTGCGATCATTAGCGAACTTTGGACATTAGTGAGGCAAATAGATGTAACAAACTAATTAAACTGTTGATGATTCTGATTGTTATACAATGTACATAGTTTTGTGTTAATTGCTAGGGAATGCATTATAACATGAATTGAATTGGAGTGTGTGAAATGTAACCTTCTGTGTCTGCTAAATCAAGTTTCAAAGATAACTTTACAATGAAGTTACCATTCATCATGGAATCAAAATTTGAACATGACCATACAATGTCTATAAAGATGATCTGAATTGAGTCGTGTGATATTGACTCTGGCTTGAGTTTGCTTCACTATGTTCATTGTTTTTCTTGCTTACCAGAATTAAAAGTGTTACAAAATCAGTATTCCCTGTTATTTTCCTCCTAAGCACAGTGATGCAAAGGAAAAGACCAATTACACAATGATTACAAGATGATACGACATTAGCCATAGGAAAGGAGTGTTATAATGTTTATAGCGCTGAATATCCCTATATTGTTCCTAAGTCTGTTATGTTATTGGCTGAAGTTTTATCAAAAAGGGAAAAATACATTATTGTCTCAATGCTGGTTGCCAGACATCTTGGTGCTCTTCTCTCTATTCAATTTTGGGACTCTGGGATGATCAGGGTTTTAAGGTTTTAGGTGTAATTTGTTTGCAGGATTCTGACATCTTTAGATGATGCAAAATATTACATGCTTCAGCATAGATTTATGGTTTTCTTCCTAGCCTCTCAGCAAGGGTTCTTTAGTTGTTCTGCCTGGGGATTAGAAGCTCTATTGACCTGATTTCCATTTTTTTCCTTTCTATTTTGTTTATTTGCATCATGAAAATCCTCATCTACCACATTTCTACTCTTCATTCCTTTTAGTAATTCTTTATTTATATAAAAATGAACTTTATGCTGCAAAGAGACCATGATTCATAGGATGTTGATGGGCATTTGACACATCATGTATATAAGAGAAGAAAAAAGAAAAAGGAAAGTGGCTGGAGAGGATTGTGTGAAGGAAGCTCATGTGTAGTGTAGTGTAGTGTAGTATTATAGGAGAGGCAGGAGTGCTGTTATGAGAAGGAAATAGTGAGGAAAGTGTAACAGAAATACAAAATGTACATTGGCAGCAGGGAATTGGAGTGGGAAATTATGCATGATGGGAAAGAGTAAGAAAAACGCAAAGAGGAAGAAAAGAGTTTGCGGGTTGGGGGGGGGGGGGGGGTAACAAAATTTTAGGGATTATTTCAGGTGCCTAGAACAGGGTGGCAGAGATTGTTTCAGCTCTGATTGTATTTTCTTGCTGCCTTTTCTACATTTTAATCTTCCTCTTCCCTTGTAATGGAGGTTTCTTCCTCAAGTACCATTTTACAGTAATATCTGTTTTGATAAGATGTACTTTTTTGTTATGGAAGTGTTTACTGTGCCTCTCTCTGCTGGTTTGCGTTGCAGCTTGTATGCAACTAGAAATTTTGTAGAAATTTTTATCTGAACATCTTCAGGATAGACATGTTTTTTTAGCCTCTATCTAGGTTTGAGTCTTTTTTTTTCCCTCATGATGTGGGGGTGTTCTTAATTTCTTATTAGAAATGCAAAGGGATTTAAGTTCCCTTTTAAGCAGATTATTTGCTCTTTTTGTTCGTGTTATATGTGCTTGTTTTCTCTATTTAGGAGGATTCTTGATCCTCTATCCTTATGATGATGGTAATGGGTTCTTGTATAATAATAAAAAGAATCACTTGCCAATGACTCTAATAATTGAGAAATGGAAATACAAGGTGCCTGTTACACAATCATCCAAAATTCTAAATGATAATATTGCATTCATCCATTCATCTGAGATCTAGCAAATTAACACCATACTGAGCTGCTGTGCAGACTAATTTTTTATTTAATTAGATGAAATTGAGTTATATCATGTGTGTTTGACTTCTAAACATACGAGTTCTAGTAACATACCAGAAACATTTTGTTCCATTGCACTAAGCGCATATCCAGATATCTATAAAAATAACACATGCCTTCTGAATTAACTGATTGACTTAATGTACATCACCAAACTACTGAAAACCTCTTCTTGCCCACATCCAGTCCCTCAAACGATAATTTATGCAGCTGTACTGCAATAACTTTTTATTGTCTATAATATCTACCCATCCTACTGTTACATTCCAACATTTTTCATCTACAGTATCATTTACTGGTATAATTAGATCAAATTCAGATTTTGACTCTAGTTTCAATATGCTAATTCTTATTGTTGGGTGGAGAATTTTCTTTATGTACTTCTTCAATTTCATTAGTGATTTGTCGCATATTTGTGTGCCCTTTTAATATTTCCTGTTCTGATATCTGCATGTTGTGGAGGCAGATTTATATTAGTACCAGCTATTCCTGCCTTTTATTTACTTTTTTTATATCATGTTATACTTGTTCTTATTTGGAAGCAGATTTACCATATTCTACTGGCGAGACTACTTTGCAGAAGGAATTTCAAATTTTGGCAAGATAGCTGAAGGTAAATGCATGAATTTTCTCGTTATTCATAATAGTATAGGACTTTAATGGTTTGACACATAATGGCATTTAGTACTTTAACTCACGCCTCTTGGGTCATGTATCTTATGTGATGCAGTTAAAATGGTTTTAAAGATATGAACTCAAAAAGATCTAAGGGTATTGCTTTCATTCAATATACATGTCAAGATGATGCCATGCTTGCACTAGAAACCATGGATCAGAAGGTTCAAATTTTCATGCTATGCCTCATCTTGTACTGTCAACCATGACATTGACAATTGAATGTTCCCTTTTAATTTGGTTCTTATCCATTGTCTACAGGATTTTTACGGTCGAACAATCTGCGTGGAAATTGCAAGACTGGGTTGGGATGATTTTGGTGCATCCCCAAGGGCCTCAGGACCCCCAAAGAAGTGGGATTTGCCAGAGCAAGGGGAAGTGGTAGATTGCTGGTACTGATCAAAATTCATAATTGAGTATAGCTGTAGAAGAGAAAATGATGGAACAACAGACATCAAGTTATACAAGAATGGCTATGCTATAGCTTGATGGAACATTATATTTTAATAATAATATTGATGCAATACTGTAGTTCATGTGATCTTTCACCTTACTCTACATTTTGGCACAAATAAAATGTGGTCCTTCTGGAAATGAACTTTGATCAATCTATAGAGCTCCTACAATTATAAATTTTACTGTACTCGTAAGATTCCGCTGATTTTCATTCATTAGTTTTTGAGTTACTATACATTTGAATGAAATTGTCGTGTAACAACTTTTATTTACTTTGCTCCAGAACGGCTTGGACCATTTTATGCTATCCTTGCCCAATTGGGTGCAATCAGTGCTTACACAACCTTGATGCTTAGTTTGACAGATTGTCATGATTTTGGTCTATAACCTTAAACTAGATTTGCTTCTCGACCAAAATTTGAGACTTCTAATAGAGATGCAGGCAATAAATGGAGCCTCCATTCTCTATGTCTATCAATGCCCTAGGATTTGCAATTTTGCATACTAAGCATCCATAAGATTTGTTCTTTTAAACAAGTTTAGCGAGATATAACAAAAAAAAAAGTTTGGTGATGTTTATAATAGAATTAAAATTAAAATTCAAACCATAATTCCATTTTTATAAACTATAACATATCCTTAGAGTAATTTATGCTTATTATTATTTTTTCATTAAAAACATATTAAAGTATTTTAAAATAGCCTATTAACACGTTATATATATATATATATAGGGGGCGTATCATATGAGAATGACCTTTTTAGGTGAGAATGAGAATGACTAATTTCAATTGTTAAATTAAAATGGAAGACCTAGATTAAAATACTTAAGAATTCAAATTTAAATTTCATATAACTATCAAATCTCTAAAAGATTCATCAAACAAAAATCAAATCTCTAAAAGATATCAATTATTACATCTTAAAATATCTCAATCATCATTTCACTATTTTTCAATATTGTCATCACCACCATGACCGCCACCGCCACCACTGTCATGACTGCTATCGCTGCCACCTTGACCGCCACCACTGCCACCATGATTGTCGCTGCCACCACTACCATGATCGTCACTGCCATCATCGCCGTTATTGCCGCCACCACCACCATGATCAACGACAGTGACGGCGATGGTAGCAATGGTCATGGTGTTAATACATCACCACTACTACCATGACCAACATCGTCACCACCACCATAATCGCTACCGCTACTACCATCATAACCGTGGCAGCAATGGTCATGGTGTTGATGTTGATAGGTTAACGACAATCTTGAAGAAGAGTAACGTGACAATTAAGATCTTTTAGAGATTTGATTTTTGTTTGGTGAATGTTTTAGAGATTTGATAGTTACATGAGATTTAAAATTGAATTCTTAAGTATTTTAATCTAGGCCTTCCATTTTAATTTAACAGTTGAGATTAGTCATTCTCATTCTCACCTAAGAAGGCCATTCTCATATGATATGCCCCCTACATATATATATATATATATATATATATATACCCTTGTTTTAATGTGGGTTTTAATATGTTATTTCATATATTTTTGGGCCTAGGACCACATGTATCCTCCATGTAGAAAAATATCATGTTGTGATGTTCAAACTACAAACATTTCTAGCATGATGAGGTTAACTCCCAGTAAATTTTTTTTCCATGCATAAGGTTTGAACCTAGATACTTTGTTGAAGGAAATCAAACATGTATCATATAAATTAAGAGAAAATAGGTTATGCGTGTAAAACAGTTTTACATTGTCATTTGATCACAAACTATTGTATATGGTAAGTTTGTTGATTGTTACAATAACTATCTTAAAAGTTATATCAATGATGATTCTTAATTGGTTGCCAGTATAAACTTTTTACATTGTCAACGCATAACCATCTAACTCATAAATTAATCATCCATCGGTAATGCTATTTTATATCTTAATTATAAAACACAACAAACAAAATATATAATTAAATTTAAATTCAGCATATTTTTTGTGTTACAAGCACTAAATGTACATTATTTTTATAATTAATTTATTATGTTGAATAAAACATAATGTACATTCAATGCTTGTAACAAAAAGAACAATTTAAGCAAATTTAAATTTAATATAACAAACTTATAAAATAATTAATTTATAAACCTATACAAATGGTATTTAACACTTTTCAAGATATGTCAAAAAATAGTATATTAAAATGAATTGCTTATATTTAGTGATTTTTTTTGTCAAAATAACACAAATAGTTTTTGATTATATAGTGATTCAAGTAATAATTGTTATATATAATGATTTTGTGTCATATTATTTAAAATAACACATTTAGTTGTATATTTTGTATAATTTTTTTAAAATTTATTATATTCTATGTTGGTATATATAGGCCGAGTTAAGTAGTAAGGTATTAGTACCAGTATCTGTCTTCATAAAATTTTGTGGGTAAATATTTATACTTGGGTTTAAACCCATTTATATCAAGTAATTCCCTTCTGCATCATAGGTACTTTTTATGAATATTTATTTGGTTTGAGTTTAATTGCCCTCATTCTTATTCCTTACTAATTTAATGAGTCGATCTGTAGTAATGGTTTAGTAATTTCTAATAAATTTTAATTAATAATAGAGAAGATATTAGAAAGAGCTCGTAAATCGTAATTGTTGCTAGCTTTCAGACTTTAACACTTGACTATACCAATTACTAAGGTACACTTTCACTCAAGAATAAAGGAACATGTGTTGAAAAAATAAGAAACAAAACACAGTGGTGGATTTGTAAATTGTATCATAAAATGGTAATATTTTTTACTGAAAAAGGTAAACCTTTTTATATCCATAATTATTTTTGATAAGTTTGGTGATGTTCTATTCTCTTTGTGGTCAGTGCAGCCTTCAATAATCCAAATATATAGTTCCTAATTAACTCAGAAGCTAGATCAAATCAAGTACCGTGTGTCTTAACCATAGATCGAATAAGCAGGAAAAAGTAAAGGTATGGTCAAATTTCAAAAACAAAAGTAGTAAAATTCAGAAGTATTAGATTTAGTCTGTCAATATCCTTCATGTGCATGTATTTGTGCTTGAATTGGAATAGGCGCCTGTGAAGCTGGAACACCTAGCAACTTTCCTTAAACTGGTCCGAGCCAATTCCGGCTGTATGCCTATGTTTGATTGGAACTATGATTAAGACAAATGCATCAATTATTAAATCAACTTAAAATAATGGGTTATGAACAAGGTCACGGAACCAGACATATGCTTTATTCCTCATAATTCAATTCATACATACGCTGTCCTCATCACTGTTTCGCTCACAAACGACTACCAATGAAAAAAAAAATCTATTCGAAACCCAATCAACATTTTTAATTATTCCCCTCCCGTAGTCCGTGACACACACAAGAACAAGAGACACCAACACGTGAAAGGGTGAAAGAGAGAGTTTTGAGCTTCATTTGCCATTGGAGTACTACGTTAAATAAACTAAAAAGCATATTTAATGAGAGGTAAAAGAAATTAATTTTAATCATACTTATATAGGTGATTAAAGTTGTATCTAGTTATTTTTATGTAAAAGATAGGAATATACATTAATCATTAAATCTTATAATGAATTATCAAGACTAGAGCACATAATAAAAAGTCACATAACTTTTAAGTAATCACGCAACTTTAAAAAATTTTAATCTTGACTATTTTCGAATGATTTATATTTAGTCCTCTAACTCTTGCTTTCCCACTATGTGTGCTTGCTTTTGGTTAACAGCATGGGTGTATCAATAGTTATCAAATTTTTATCTTTTTCTTTCGGGTAAAATATGTTTTTTTCCTTCTAAAATTTGTCAAATTTGGTTTTAGTTCTTCTAAAATTTTTTGTCTTATTTTGATTTTTCTAATTTGAAAATGTATAATTTTTGTTCTCAAAATAACATTTAGTAGCAGTTATAAAGTACTATCTAAACCACTTTGAAAACTAAAGATAGTGTATTTTTAAATTAGAGAAACAAAATATGACAAATTTTTTAAAGGAACTAAAATTAAGTTTGACAAATTTTAGAAGAACTAAAAATATAATTTACCATTTTTTCTGTGGGGCCCTCATGAAGCAAAGAACCAGTATCTTCGCGAGTGAAGCGCGTGCATGTGTGTCCATCCACGTGTCTACTCTGAGAACCACACACTGGCAACTGCCACTGTATCCGTCAGGGCACAGAAATGTTCACCTTTAGAATCTCTTTGATCACAACCTTTTGTTCTGTTAAGCTGGCGATTTGTGTTTATGTTTGATTTGGAATTCCCCCGTTTCTCTTTATCACGCCCGTGAGACTGCACACGTGACAGGTCAAGACAAACATGGATGCATACATGCTAAACAAGTCCACTTTCTCTGTCCAAATTTCACCCCTTTATAAAACGAAAAATTATTAGGTAATCTTAGACCACTATAGTCTTATTAATCTTTACATAACATATAATCAAGTGTTATTAATTTTTTTTCGTAAATTATAAAAGTTAAATATGTATTATATAAATATTAGTTGGACTATAAATATTTGATAGTTCTAGACTATCTAATCAATTTCTTCTATAAAACCCCCTTCACACTCAAGTTTCACTAAGCAACTCATTCTCTTTGCACCACAGTTTGCTTACATACACTAGTCACAAATTGCACGTCAAGTCCATTGCCTTTGCATGTTTACAGAGACTTCCCGACCACAGAAAGTTTAGAGGAAAAAAAATACTCATAATCAGGTGAAGTCACAAAGTCCAATTGCTTTTTCAATGTTCTTAATTAATTTATTTGTTTGGGTGGTCACACAAATGATAGATAGAACCATAAAAGGAGGGATCATGTTTTCTAAAAGGGTCACTCTATGTGTTAACGGGTCTCTAAATTGTGGTTGCGATTATGGAATCTTTAAAATTTTAATGCTGTAAAAAAATTACATATACACAAATGAGACTAATGTAGTTGGAATTTTATTACCATACAGTTGTAGGAGCCTTTAAACCTTAATATTACCATCACAATTATGGACAAAACTTGAATACAATATCTTAGTTACTGTTGGAGCTGTTATCCAATTAAAATTAGAGATTCATCTTAATAATCTATAAGATAATTTAATGCATACATATTACTGTAGTGAATCTCTAATTCTAATTGGAAAACAACACTAACTGTATCTAAAATACGGTATGTAAGTTTTTTCCTACGATTATAGTTACCTGCCGCAATTTAAAACCTTATTTTGCATCATTTTGGTTTTGACATTTAATCGTACATGACTCGATTCCACCCGTGAATGGGTTAAATCGATTGCCGCCCACCTAATATATGCTGCTTACAATTCTGGCCACAAGGAGCTAAAGAACAACAAAGAGTCACGGGATGGATGTTGCTTTTACATCAATACCATATTCACCCAATTTGGTACTGGTGTTTTAAATTCTTTTCTGTGCCAAACTATTATTGAATGATCGTTCACTCAAAGCCTACGTGTTCACTTGTGAGTGGAAGTTCATCCCAGAACAGAAGAAAAGCAAACATTATAGCATAACAATGTGAATGAGAGTTGTAATAGGATAATTCAATATGACGTCTGTGATGCCTGAATTGCCTTAACATTTCGCAGAATGCCCTGAGGATGAGGTCATGTGAAACATCTTAATCCGCGGAAAGTAAGTTGCTTAATTAATTTTACAAGCAAGAGGAACTTTCTAGTTCATAAAATGAAAAGATAAGTTTATTTCAAATTAGAATGGTGTTTGTGATACACCATGAAAGTTTAGTTGCATCATCTGTCCAGGATGCTTTGTTTTTTGAATTGCTCACAATCTGCTACTGTGTAATTTACAGATCCAGCACTCCTCTCAACTTATTATAGCTATAGTACACATGCAGTATCTTATTTACTCCTGATTTTTCAAAATCAGAAGCTGCATACATGGGTTTGGTCTCTTCTCAGGGAAAACTCACAGAGAAACATGCTACATGACAGGACAAAGAGATCAAAGACACCAGTTTTAATTAAGAATGGTTTTGCTTATTTTCTTGAAAAATACATACACATGGGGGCTTGTTTATTTTTAATGTGATTAGCTTCGACTAAAAATTCACCATCTCTTAAAGGGTCAAATATACTGTTTTGTCTCTTTATTACAAAAGGACCTATTATTCTTTTAGTTTTACCTATTAATATTCTGTTATAGACTAATTAATTATAGCATCATAAGCAAATTAAACAAAAGCTTCTTTCTACGTCCTCTTTATTTTTATATTTTCTCATTAGTCCTCTTTCCACCTCTTCTTAATTAGTGCATCCAACCATTTGAACCCATGTTAGAACAGTCAGTCAGTCTATGTAAAAATATTTCATTTCTTTCTGTGGCAGCTTAAGCTGGAGAAAATTTAGATGAACAAAATTATAACAACAATAATAAAAAAGAAATGGAAGTAAGTATACCTGGTGAGCACGATTTTCTACAAAAGTTGGCTTCACAATAGCTGAACAACTGAAAATTGTTCAATGTGCAAATTTTTGACATGCTAAATTTCTGTATCTACCCTTCCACTTATGTATTTGTGTTTAGGAAGGAATTACTCTCTTTCTCGCACACAAAAATACGAAAGTAAAGGTAGGTATGTACGATTTTGAAATATGAAAAAATTAGGATCGAGAAAGAAAACATAAAATTCACGGATGTAGAAGAGAGAATAATGGTAAGTGAATTAAGGTGTAAGAGAGCTAATGCATTAGACATGGGACCACAAAAAATTGAACATTTTCACTCCGAAGAAAAGTAATGGCTTCGGGAAAAGGTAGGGACAAAACTTATACACAATATTTTAGTTATTTTGGGTATTGTCTACTTAAAAATTGAAATTTTATTTCAATTCTTTGTGCAATAAAAAACAATATTAAGGATAAGTTTGAGACTTAGATTTTAGGAAAAAAAGAAAAGAAAATTGAGGGCAGATTCTTCATTTCTAATAAATATTTTTAACTTGAAAAATTTTTAAAATGAAAGAAATAAAATAATAAATTTAATATTTTAATGTTTTATTTATTTTTATAAATGTCATTCTCTAAATTTAAAAATAAAAAATTATCCTCGTCTCTTTCTCTCTAAAATCACACTTCCAAAGATACTCTAAGCCCTAAGGTTAACATTATTTAGATAAAGTTTCAATTTTAATGAAGAATAACAATATATATATATATGTGTCCCAACCGTTCTTGACACCCTGGTACTTTTAATCAACATGGACTTGACACGTGGCATCCTTATGCTTTGAGCATTGGTTCCTCTTCGATCAGTATGTTTTCCATTATAAATAAGAGATGGTCCTTGCTCTACCAATTTGCTAAGACTCCTCTGGATATGCATTAGCCCATATTACCAATTCTTCCTTCTACCATTTCAATCTCATCCATTTATCTCTAAAACTATAATTTCTGAAGTTGAAGTTTTTGTCTATTTACAGAAACAACTTAGCAGCATTTTCTGCTTCTCTCCACATTGGCCCATACATAACAGAGTGAAATATTCACGGACTAGAACCCCTCATGGATCTCATTCGTGTGTTTTTTACTCTATGGATCACCGTGATACTTTTGAACCATGATTTTGGAAATGTGGAGGGAAGATACCACCATCACACCAAGCAGAAGAAAGTTCCCACTGCGCCAAATGCTCCTGCCCATTCTTCAACCGAGCCAGAGAACCCTTCAGCTTCACCCCCTTCTAGTTCTCCCACTGTTCCTTCTGACCCTTATACAAATGATAACCAAACTTCCTCTTCTGACTCTGTTTTCGATGTGAGATCCTTTGGGGCAGTTGGAGATGGCTTTGCTGATGACACACCTGCATTCGGGGCAGCATGGAAAGCAGCTTGTGCTGTGGACTCTGGGATTGTTCTTGCTCCAGAAAGCTACAGCTTTAAAATCACTTCAACTATTTTTTCAGGTCCATGCAAGCCAGGATTGGTATTTCAAGTAAGAGTGCTTATTGAATGCCCATGTTGATCACATCATGTTAGTTCTTTTTAAACCTCCTAAGTAAGGAGCAATTGTTATATGGTTCAGGATCACTACATGTTCATGGTTCCGACAATCTCTTTATGACATGAGAAAGAGTTAATAAAACTTGACTACGTGTCACATGAAGAATGGCTGGAATTATGGTAGTCCTGTACCATGTAATAATTAGACATAAAAGAAGCTAATATTAATCATTCAACTTTATATGTAAGGTTAAGATTAGTTTTACTTATTAAATTTAAGAATAAATTATACTAATACTCCTTGAGGATTTTTGAAATTGTACAAAACTTCATATTTTTTAACCATTACAATAACATTTTTTATAAGGGTACATAGTGTAATGTTTTTCAAATAATTAAGAAGTGTTAGTGTAATATATAAAGAGTGTCAGTATAATATTTTTCAAACAATTAAAAGAGTTAGTGTAAAGATAAAAAAGAAGGGGTATTGAGTGTAATTTGAAAAAAACCTGAGAAGATGTCAGTATAATTTACTCTAAATTTAATCTTCATCTATATGATTGAATGTTCAAGATTAACTTCTCTCACTCATGGCACAGTGAGGTTGTCCTTATGTAGATAGATATAATTCAGTTTACTAACAAGGTAGAGATATAACCAGGTGGATGGTACACTAATGGCACCAGATGGACCGAATTCGTGGCCAGAAAAAGATAGCCGCAATCAATGGCTTGTGTTTTATCGACTTGACCAAATGACTCTTAATGGTACAGGAACCATAGAAGGGAATGGAGACAAGTGGTGGGATCTCCCCTGCAAACCTCACAGGGTAAGCATTTTGTCTTGTCACTAATACAATTGCCGAGTCATTCTCCTTTCCATGTTGTTGTTGAATTGCATTTATTTGAAGCTGAATGGAACCATACTAAATGCTACTTAACAAATGGCACTTTCAGGGTCCCAATGGAAAAACTTTGTCAGGACCGTGTGGTAGTCCTGCTGTGAGTAAACTAAACCTAACTATTCTTTAGAACTCAGCTCATGCATTTACTAACTGCTTATGTATTTATAAATGTCTTACCCTTTTATTGTTTTTTGTTTATAGATGATACGGTTCTTCATGAGCTCCAATTTGAAGGTGAGTGGGCTGAAAATCCAAAACAGTCCTCAGTTCCACATGATATTCAATGGCTGCCAAGGAGTACTGATCGATAAGCTCTCCATTTCTTCACCAAAACTCAGCCCCAACACCGATGGAATCCATGTAGGAGACACCAAAGATGTTGGGATATATAATACCAAGATAAGCAATGGTAATGACTATATTGCAATTTTCACTTACCCTGTGTGGTATTTTTGTTCTACATTTCACTATTTCTTACTTATGCTAAATGTCCTGTTTATAATAACATGATTTGAACAGGTGACGATTGCATTTCAATTGGACCCGGGTCCTCAAACGTGGACATAGCGGGTTTAACTTGTGGTCCTAGCCACGGGATTAGGTACATTGCAAAATCCTCACCTTTATTGATGTCATGATTAATAAAATAAGCACCAAGCCATGTTTGTTAGTTAATATATTCGTGTTGTGTAAGCCTCATTTTAGAGTTCAGTCATACTATTATACTAAAATAATTCGAGAAGGCAAATTAATGAAGCTTGGGTTTAAGACTAGAATAGAAAAGTTGGGTGTCAATTATAATATGAATTACGAAAACATTTTCCATAATTTTCTCTAGATTTTTTCTTTTTTTCACACGAGTCCAAAGGCTACAAGTTTTGTCCAACATGGCCAAATACATACATAACACAGCAATTAATTATGAAACATTTGTCACACTAACTTTTCTCCGACGCTAATTTCAGCATGTCTCACTAAGCTTAGCGCCTTGTTTTCTTTGTACAGTATTGGAAGCCTTGGGGTGCACAATTCCCAGGCATGTGTGTCTAACTTAACAGTTCGTGACAGCATCATAAGGGAATCGGACAACGGACTGAGAATCAAGACATGGCAAGGTGGAATGGGATCAGTGACAAGTTTGAGATTCGAGAACATCCAAATGGAGAACGTTGGAAACTGCATCATTATAGACCAATACTACTGTTTGTCAAAGGAATGTCTAAACCAGACTTCAGCTGTCCACGTGAATGATGTGTCCTACACTAACATAAAGGGCACTTATGATGTGAGAACCGCTCCTATTCACTTTGCCTGCAGTGACACTGTGGCCTGCACAAACATAACGCTCTCTGAGGTTGAGCTTTTGCCATTCGAAGGAGAATTGCTGGATGACCCTTTTTGCTGGAATGCTTATGGGACACAGCAGACCTTGTCTATACCTCCAATCAATTGCTTAAGGGAAGGTGACCCTGAGACAGTGGGTGATCTTTCTGAATATCAATGCGGCTAAACATGTTACTTTAAATTCGGTGGCTTAGATAGAAGATATATATTATGTATCATATACTACACGTAGAGTCTAGATATCCATTATTATATGTTGATGATTGCGGTCCTCTATATATATCTTATAGGATTCGTCCCTATTTGGGTGTATTTTTCCCATATTGTGCGATGAGATGCAGAAATTGGTCCATCTTTTGGACCTACACTGTAATAGCTTGATTGAACATTTATATATTGTATGCCTAATAGTGTACAATTTTTCTTACCTAAATTTATTTTAGATTTCTTTTCTTGTCTAAACTTATTTCAGGTTTAATTTTTATCTTATATATATAGTATCTAATAATAATAATAATAATAATAATAATAATTCGTAATCTTTATTTTCTTTTCTTTTCTTTTCTATTTTTTTCTTTTTTGTCGAATCACATTGCATATCATATTTTTCATTTTTTTTTCTGTTTCTTACTAAGTGTATACACCTCCTTTCACTCGTGACCTGTAACTCATCGCCCATCCAGTCAATGTAGTCTTCATTATCTTGCATTATTTTCCTTCTTTTTTTTTTAATTTTAACACAAGCATTTTTTTGGTATTTGGTATTGCTTCATATCTTGCGCTGAAGTTTGGTACAAGTAAACGTATTAACTGATTAACCTTGCACTTGCACACATAATAATATAACCAATAATTCTAAAGACAAAACTTCGATGCAGTTTTTTAAGTGTTCTTTTTTTAAACCAGAATTGGAGTCTCTTGATTATTTGCGTAATAAAGATTTTCATTGAAATTCAACATAAATTACGAAATAAAACTCTAATTTTGATTGAATTACAATATTAAAAGCACCTATGAAATTATATTTGAGTTGTCTTAATTCTAAATACTCATGCTAAATACTAATCTTCCTATATTTCCTCTCTTTCTATACACACACACATATGATAAGCATTGAATGTGTTTTATTTTTCTAAAATATTAAATGCATTTACTACTTTATTTATAAAGTAGTAGGAAGATTTATAGGAGAATTTATAGAAGAATATAACATTACTTTAATGTAACTCCTAATGCTAAACTCTTTGATGGAACCAAAAAAAAAAAAAAGAGACTAATGTTATATCTTCCTACACACCTTGTTATTACTTTATAAAAAAAATATTAGATGAAAAGTAAATACATTGTCTAAGAAATATAAAACACATTCAATACCCTTATCATATTAAGAAAGTAAAATGATTAATAAGAGAATATGAGAAAGGAATTTAGAATTATTCAATAAAAAGATTAACCCTGTCAAAATTGAAAAGTTAACCCACCTTTCATCGATGACTCTGTCATATTTTTTATTTGCCATTCGGCTTTGGTTCCGTTGACCATCTCATGATGTATATATTAGTTTAATTCATGTGGTGATGGAGCTAACTTGAGGAGCCTAAAAGAATATTCATTAGATATAGTTTACATCATCATATATATATATATATATATATATATATATATATATATATTTATACATTCACATTTTAACAAAAATCAAATATATAAAATAAAAATATTAACAAAAATATTTGAAATCAAATTATGTGAAATCAGAAGAAATTAAATCCAAATTCTACATCCTATAAAGTTAAGAAAGAAAAAGACATAAAAGTCCGTAAAATTTAAAATTATATTCATAATTTAATATTTTCTTCATATAAACAAAAAAAAATTAGAGGAAATTTTCAAGTTAATCTTTTAAAGTTTCATGTATTATTACTTGTGTTGTGCTTGAGAAGGCGTTTAGTCATATTCAACACCAATCCAATGTGAAAGAATAATTGGCATTGAAGATGATTTGAAAAGTGAGAATATTCCAAAACAATCACACTATTAGTCTTTCAAAAATTTTGATTGCGGTGAAGTTACTCAATGAGCTAAAATGTCACTATAGTTGTTTTTTTTTATTATTATTATTTTGACATTAAATTAGTTGTTCAAAAATCTAAATGTCATTATATTTAACCTTATGTAGAACTAAAGTAGCAGCGCAAAATTTTTTTTTAAAAAAATTGGCAAGGATGACGAATTAGAGTACTTAATTTAGTAATTAAAATTTTAAAAGACTATGATGACGAATTGTAAGTTTAAAGGATTAATTGGAGGATTTACTAAACAATTCATTATTACTAAGGTGTTGTAAAAAATTTCAGGGGAGCATGTCATAAGCAAGATCCGCCGGGGACTCATAGTGCTTGTTTTTTAAATCTACAAGGCATTGTGTACACAATGGCTTCATTGTGTACACGAGAGGTTTTCTTACTAAGCTCTATATATGTTGACACCATAAAACTTGGAAATAGTTGTCCTAATTTTGCGTTGGATCCCCCCGCCCCACTTCTCTCTCCCTCTCTCTCTTTTTCCTGGTGTGAGAACACTCATATTATATGGTACGAGATTAATAATAGCATTTTGACAAACCCAAATCTCTAGCAAAAGTCATTGATCAATTATGGCGTATTTAGATAAACTTCTCCATAAATATTTTTAAGAGAAAAAATAAGAAGAAAAAATAAAATAAGTTTTTTCAAAAACTAAAATTAGTTTATGCATAAGTTAAAATCAATTTTTGTAGAAGCTAATATGAGAGAGCTTCTATAAATCAGCTTATGCATAAACTAATTTTAGTTTTTAGAAAAGTTTATTTTATTTTATTTTATTTTTCTTATAAGTGCATTGGAGAAGTTTACCCAAACTTGCCCTTAATATAAGTTCACACATATAAACAAATAAACAGAGACAAACAAATAAATAAATAATGCATGTTTAAATTTCAAGCACAACTCAAGGTAATTAGGGGTGAATATAACACCACCTATTGTTGACCTATAACCTGACTTAAAATAAACTTGACCTACTTGTAAAATAAGTTAAGCCAAGACTTTTTTAAAATTCCTACTAAGAGTATCAAGTTTTAAATTATTTAAAAAGCTTGAATTTTAAAGACCAGGTTTTACCATTTTGGGTCGTCAAAAAAGGCATTATATACTTGACAAATATATATTCCTATATATAGTAAAATAGAGTTCACGCATGTGAAGTTTTTCTTATTGTACTTTTTACCTTTTTTTTTTGGTTACAATACTTTTTTTTATCTTTAAATCACGTTCACTCCAGCATTAAAAAAAAATAATTTTATATATTTTTTAAAATTCTCAAATAAATTTTTTTAAAAAAATGTTATTTTTTTTTTTCCTCTGCAAACCTGACCAAAGAATGAAACTAATTTTGGGAGCGGGAATGGGGTGGGGGAGGAACTTGTTAGTGCATGACCCTAATTCCCTTTTTTTTTTTGGTGAATATGACCCTAATTCCCTAACCGAAAATATCGCAAAGAGCATGAAAGATTTCTTAATATCCAATTCCCCAAATACTGAACTGGACGATACATCTAAGAATGTACGAGTTCTTAATATGCATGACAAAAGAATCACCAAATTATAAGCTAATTTCTTAAATCAATACATCTAAGAATGTACGTGTTCGTATTGGGAACCCTACTAGTTAACTTGAACTAGTAATTAATTATAGATTTGAAATTTCTATGATTACATTAGTTAATCTGAGATGTTTTTCTAAGCTCTAACCAAAATGAAGTCCATTCTGAACGTACGTGAGTTCGTCTGTAGGACCGCACCAAGTAGAATTATGCTAATTAAGCTTTTAGGACATTTGAGACTATGTGAATTCATCTTTAGTGACCCTTTGATACAACGCGAGTCACCTCTTTGATTTTACAATCTAATCAAAAACTAAAATGCATGAGGTGCCATAACTTCGAAGACTAGGGCCTAGGGGGCTCGTCTCCAAGCCCTAGTCAAATAACATGTTAATCAACATGAGGTGTCGCCAATTAATTAACATGTTAGCCCCACTCAGCAAACAAATTAAGGCCCACTTGTTTTGAAGTTAACTAAAATTAATTTTAAATTATTAAACATAATTAAGACATGTATTTAAATTAATCTTAACTATAAATTTACATTTAGATGCAAGTTTTTTTTATTAAAAAATGTAAGCATTAAGTTTTGAGGTCCAAATTAATTTTAACTATAAATTCACATTTTTGGGTAACCATGTTATTGTTCAAAGTATCTACTAGCTTTATTGATGACTAATTTTCGCCGGAGAACTTGACTGTCACCTTTAGTAGGGTCTTTTCTCCCAACTATTTTTTTTCATCCACAAAACTCAAATCTGAGACCTTGTTTAAGGGATCCGAGTCCAATTTCACTCGAATCAACAACATGGTATAAATTCACATTTAAGTGTTTTTTTTAATTAAAAACATGAAAAATAATTTTTAAACTAGGGACCAAATCAATGACAAACAGGTTCAATCCATTCATCGAGGTTATAATATATACAGGGACTACGCAGTTATCTTCCTAACCCTACTAGCTTACTAGAATTGCAATTTTGACACTCGCTTACCAGAATTGCAATTCTTTACACTCGTCAGAACTATTATGATAGGTAAAACTTTTTTTTTTTTGAATATTAAACTAGGGACCAAATCAATGACAAACAGGTTAAATCCATTCATCGAGGTTATAATATATACGGGACTACGCAGTTATCTTCCTAACCCTACTAGCTTACTAGAATTGCAATTTTGACACTTGCTTACCAGAATTGAAATTCTTTACACTCGTCAGAACTATTATGATAGGTAAAACTTTTTTTTTTGAATATTTAAGCTGCTCAAACTCAAGACCACTAAATAATTCCAAGATCACTAAATAATTCTGTGCTAGTTAATCTATGTGCTATTTGAAAGGTTTGGTTGAAAAAAAGATTTTTTTTTTAATTTATTCCATGACTTTTTATAATGGAATGAATGGGAAAGTTTTCTCCAACCCCTTTCAATTTCGAAAAAAGGTGAAAATGCCAATTCAATTATGGAGTTAACTGCCCTTTACCTTTGCTAGTAATTTAGGTTACTTAGCAGTCTAAAGTTTCGGGATTAATCTGAAACTTTGCAATTAGATGAAGTGTGCTTTATTACCCCCTACCCCCTTGCTTGTCAAAATATTGGAAGATTTTAATAGCTTAATGTAGAGATTCATATCTCACTAGGCACTCATTAAGGAACCATAAAAGCAGTTATGGGTTTAATTTTGATGGCAAGAGTTTGAAATTCTTGAGAGCAAACTATCCTAAAAAATTAGGCAAATACTAAAACGCATGGACAAGGCATGAGTGCTTGTGCTTCTGAATCAGAGTCTTGACCCTATATTCCGAGTCTTGACTCTATACTCTTGAGCCTTGACTAAGTGAGTATTTTACCTACTAAAATGCTAAACAAGGCTTATTTATTTATTTGTTTGTTTGTTTGTTTATTTGTTTTTGATAGAAGTTAAACAAGACTTATTCGTTCTTTGCATTTTCGTCTCACTATATAGTACAGGAATATTTGAAAGCAAAACGCTAAAGGATGCCACATTAGAAAAAAAATGGAGGAATAATTAAACCATGAACTAAGTGCATAAATCATTAGAATTCCTGTTTTATTCTGTACATGTAATTTGTTCAACATTGTTGAAGCCAATGGCGAATCCAAGACCTTAAGTCAGTGGGGGCAATCTATTTAAAAAAATAAAAAATAATAATAATAATTATCATACATATAAACATAAAGACATACATGTTAAAATCATAAATTTTAATATATCTAATCAAATAAATTACATACTTTATAATTGTCCTCTACGTGATTTCATATTTTGAAATCGTTGAATGATCAATTCATTGTCAATATTATTGAACACATCTCTCTCAATATAGGTCACTAGACAAGCATTCATCCGTGCATCTCCCATTCGATTACGCAACCTATTTTTCACAATTTTCATAGCAAAAAAGGATCTTTCTACGGTTGCTGTGGCAACAGGCAAAATCATTGCTAACTTCAAAAGAAGATAAATTAATGGATAAACAATATGTCTTTCAGTTTCAACCAACTTCTTTGAGAGATTACCGATTCCCTTCAAAGATGCAAATGCAACATTGCTACGCATATCAATGATGTAAGTCTCAAGTTGATTATCAAGCATCACTAAATCAGTTGAAGGAAATTCCCATGGATAAAACTTTGCAAATTCAATTAGCCTTGCCTTATCAAAAGTAGAGAACAATTTGGTTGGATTCAAACAAGCCATACAAAGGAGCAACTGAGTATTTGTCTATGTGAAACGATCATTAAGTTCCTAAAGCTGCATGTCCACAACAGTAAAAAATAATTCAACACGATAGTGATGCTCTATTGTGATAGCTTGAGCTTTACCTCCATATCTTGATCTGCCCTTAGAAATAAATATATGTTCCATATTAGGAATATTGCAAAATAAACTTACTTCCTGCAATAAAGACTCCCATCCATTATCCCTCATAATTTGTAACCACTACTTTGTGATCTTAACCAAGTTCATGGCATTAATGATGTCTTAATCTTTCCTTTGCAATGCCTGTGATAATTCATTTGAAATACCCAAGACATTTTTCATTAAATGCAATGTGAATGCAAAATCAAAATCCTCTAACAAGTGTAAAAGACCATTGGCTTCAGCTCTTTGATTTGCATTTGATCCATCTTCTTTTATAATTTCAAGAACATCAATTATAGCAGAATATATCAATATCAAATTGATCAAAGTTGCATAATGTGAACTCCAACGAGTATCAGCAGGTCGTTTGAGACTAGGTTCTTGATTTAAACCTTGTCTACTAGGAATTTCTCCTTTTTCCAATGCCTCTATAACATTGGCTATTAGTTTTTCACGAAGCATGTCATGCTGTTTGCAAGATCCCCCAACAACATTTAATAAAGTGGACATTCAATTAAAAAGGGAGGCAACTTGAATGTGATTTTTGGCAATAGCAACTAATAAAAGTTGTAATTGATAAGCAAAACAATGTACATAAAATGCAAGTGGATTCTCCTTTAAGATCAAACTTTTGAGGCCACAAAATTCTCCTTGCATGTTGCTAGCACCATCATAACCTTGTCCATGAATTCTTGATATACTAAGCCCATGTTTGCACAATAATTCATCAATTGCCATTTTCAATGATAAAGCTGTAGTGTCTTTAACATGAACCATACCAAGGAAGCGTTCAACAATACTTCCAGTTTTGTTAACATAACGCAAAGCAACAGCCATTTGCTCCTTATTTGATATGTCACGGGCTTCATCAACAATAATAGCAAATAATTCATCTCCAAGATCAATAATAATAGCTTTAGTCGTTTCTAATGCAACAGCATTAACAATATCTTTTTGGATTTTTGGAGCAATCAATTGATGGTTTTCAGGAGCATTTTGCAAGACAACATGATTTATTGATTCATTATGTTTAGAAAGAAATTTAAGAAGTTCAAGGAAATTACCTTGGTTAGTAGAATTGGTTTATTCATCATGACCACGAAAAGCTAATCCTTGCTTTAATAAAAAGCGAATACAATCAATTGATGCTGTTAAACGCCTTCCATATAAGTTACGAACTTGTTCAGATTGCTTCAATATTGCAGCTTCAATATGTTGATTTTGATTCATTAAATCTCGACACTTGTTCCAAGCAATGTTATGAGCATTATTAGGACACCCAATGTGAGATGAGAGCCTCTCTTTTTTATTCCAATTCGTGAATCATTTTGCCACAAATGTATCACCATCGGATTGCTTTCCAAAATCAGGCCTAAAAAGATAACAACATAAGCAAAATGTAGCATCTTTTCCTATACTATACTCTAACCAGTTGCCAAATTCATTGAACCAAGAGGGACAAAATCTTCTCAAAGAATTTCCAATTTTTCTTTGAGGAAACTTATGTTGAGTAGGTTGGCATGGTCCTCTTTGTAAATATGTTCTCCGTATCTTATCTCGATCATTAGGATGATATGCTAAAATTTTAATTCGCTTTCCTGGATTCGATGGTAAGTCTTCTAAATTAATTTCAATTTGTTGCTGTTGGAGACTTGATTCACAAGATTTCGACGAAGATTGTTGCTCACTTAATGGTAATTTCCTCTTCAAAAATCTTTCCATTATCTATTTAAAATTAAAAAATAGCAATCATGAGAGGGGATGAAATGTACATAAAAAAAATAGCAATCATAACATTAGCAATTCCTAATTTAAAATATCTATAATAACAAGTAAAAGAAGGTTTATAAGCAAGAACCAAATCCAAAGTTGGATAATAATAATAATATTAATATGAAAATTACTATTCAATTATAGCATTAAGTGAACAAATTTAACAATAATAGCTATAGCATTAATTTAACAAAATAAGCATTCTTTTAAGTACTAACCATTACCATTACCAACCAAGAAGCAAGAATTTGTGCAGCTCACATTTTTTTGAATACTAAGCATTAATTTTTAGTCATATTTTCATTACAAACACATTCACATATATATCATATCAAAAAACTTGTGCAACTAGCAGTGGGAAATGAGAAGGAAGTAATTAGGAACACAATTTTTTAAATTTGTGAAGCTAAAGCACATTGCACATATATATGTCATTTCTAAAAAATATTTCCTTTATATAATAATAATCAAGATATATTAAAGCTTTGGTTTTTATTCATATATTGAGCTTCTCGAACTCGGATCGGTGGGCATTTAAAGGCAAAGCATGTATGACACTTAGATATCAAAAAATAGATAATAAATGAAGATATTTAATACTTTCTTTTTTTCTACAGTAAAATAATGCCATTGACTCACCAAGACACAAGAGCTGCTCTTGCACCTCAGCACCTGCACGCCTACACTGCACTGCTTGAAGGAAAAGTGAGATAAAATCAAGGGAAGAAGGAACAGTGAACCAACTCAGTGTAGATAGGCAAAAAGAAATGTGAGAGTTTGAGAGAGAAGAAACTATGAGAAAAAAAGCTACACCACCAATTACTGAGAGATAGAAAGAAAGCGTGTAAAAGAAGAAAGTAATGGGTGTATTTGAAAAGACAACTTTTTTATCTAATTGAAAAAGACAAAATTAAACTTTTGAGTTAGATACTTAAATAAAATAATAATAAATATATGAAAGGAGTAAAAAAAATTGAAAATAGTGGATTCAAATATATAAAAATATAAGGGAGGCAAAATATAAAAAATTAACATATTTATTTATAATTTTATTAAATTAAGAGGGTGCATTTACATAGTCTTATTTAATTATAGGTCCACCCTTAGTAATGGATTCAAATACATTAAAATAGAGGAGACAAAATATAAAAATTTAACATATTTATTTATAATTTTATCAAATTGAGGGATACATTTGCACATCCTCATCTAAATTTGGATCCGCCCCTGGTTGAAGCAATTGATAACACACTACAGGAATACAGGATCCTCAAAGATAAAGGAGATCATACATTATTCTGGCAATCAACCTTTTCTTACAGTATCAATCGGCATTTAAAACCCCTCTTGGCTTATTTTACTTCCAGTTCAAAAATGATATTCCAGTTCAAAAATGATCTTTGTCTAATTGTCTTTGCATTGCATCTGATCAGTCTTGGCTGAAACATGCAGGTAATTAACATATGGAGCTCCAATTTTGCCTGTGTTTGCTAACGAATTCATGCTTATAATTAACTCCATGTGATAGGTCGGTTACTCACTAATTTACCAATTCTCTACAATTTCATTTACTTTTACACTCCAAAACAAGTAAGAAGATTATGACCCTAAAAAAGCAATTTGGAACAAAATAGTTAAAGTTAAAACTTATAGTCAAGATTTTTACAGCATGATAACTGTAGACATGGAGTCAACAATCAACAAAAGATACATTCAACCGTATATATATATATATATAACAAAACAAGCAGCTGCACACAAAAAAGTGTACTTTAACTAGACATAGTTTGATTCGGGTAGATGACTAGATTGCATAGAGATTTGGCAGAGCTAAAGAAGGTTCTCCTTCAAGCAGAACATCAAACTTTAGTCAAACGCAAATATTCCTTCTTTGATGGGAGACCCACAGTCTCGAACCCTTGAGAGAACATTTCCTTGGCTTGCTCATTGGTCACACCAGGCGAAATCACAACAGGGTCCCCTGGCTTCCAGTTTGCTGGGGTAGCAACCTTGAACTTTGAGGCCTTCTGCAATGACTCTATCACCCTCAGCACCTCATCCATGTTCCTCCCAGTAGTTGCAGGGTACAGAAAACTCAGCATGATCTACAACAACCCACCAATTAACATGTCAGCCCTACTACCCAAAAAACTGCAAATCCATTAATTTATGGTTTAATTACTTTTTTGTCCCTATATGCAAACTTTATTTTTTAGTTTCTATAGTTAAAAATAATTCGTTTTAGTTCTAAAACATGCACTTTCGATATCAATTTAGTCCCTATAGTTTTAAACTGTCATAAATTAAATAAAAAACGTCAAAAAATATCAATTTATAGTGATTTTTTAGTGCCAATTTTCATTTTGTGATGATTTTTTTTCATAGAATTAAGACACACTTGACGACAAGGACCAAACTAGTATTAAAAGTGTATGTATAAGAATTAAAACAGATTATTTTTAATTATCGAGACCAAAAAATGTAAAGTTTGCGCAACTATAGAAACTAAAAAAATAATTAAACCTTAATTTAATTAGTCAAAGAACAAATTGCACCTTATTATCTGGACCCACAATATGAAGAGCTCTGGAAGGTAGGTTGCCAATGGAGTCTTTCTCATCAGGGTCAACCATGTTGAGTTGCTTGATGATTTCTCTGCTTGAATCAGCAATGATTGGATAGTTCACCTTCGCACCTGGCTGCATACAAAGGCAAAGACCATGATCTATTTATCTTGGATTTTTTTTTTATATCTCTTTTTTTTGGTTCAATTGTCTATAATTTAGAAACACTAGGCTTACTAGACGTGAAAAGTGGGAAATAAACTCACAGTGTAGGCTTCAATGTCTTTGATCCACTCGTTGTGGGATTGCAGGTCATCACAGGATAAACCCAATAGCTTCACTCCTCGTTGATAAAACTCCTTAGAATACTGAGCCATCTTACCAAGCTCAGTGGTACAGACCGGGGTGAAATCGCCTAAATATAAAAGCACAATCATGCATGCATGAGAAGAAGAAAAAGAAGGAAGCTAGCCACCAAAACCATCAACACAGGGAACTAACTAAAAAAATGAAAAAAAAAAAAAAAAAGATATAGAAAGAACAATCTTTCTAAAAGGCAATCACAACCAACCTGGATGAGAGAATAGGATGGTCCAGGCACCAGGCACAGAACTTGCGGAGCTTGATTTTGCCATGGGTGGTTTCAACTTCAAGGTCAGGAATAGTGTCTCCGATGGTAAGGCCTGGCATTTTGGATGCAACTGCAGCGAGGTTACCTGATCAGAACGTGTGCAGCTGAGATTATAAAGAAGGGAGAGTTCCTTGCATGAAGAGAACGTGGCACGTTGGTAGCTATCGACGTGACTGTGCTGTTGCTTACATGTCATGGAACTCCCACACTATTCTCCACGTGCACGCTACTATTGACCTTTTGTTCTCACCGTTTTTTTTTTTTTTTTTTAATTTTCTGAATTTTCTTCTTGCCAAATACTATTTTGGATCCTGCCGTTGTTTAACAAGAGTTTTTGAGTGATCTGTTATTTCTCATATAAGGTTACAAAAAGTTAAGGTTTAATTACCTTTTTATCTTTATAGTTTCGTAAACTTTATTTCTTGGTCTCTATAGTAAAAAATAATCCGTTTTAGTTTATATACATATATTTTCGATATCGGTTTGGTTTTTACCGTTAAGTGTATTTTAACTCCGTGAAATAAAACTGTTACAAAATAAAAATTAGTTGTATAAAACCGTCACAAATTAATATTTTCTGGCATTTTATTTAATTTGTGACGATTTAAAACGATTAGGACCAAACCGATATTAAAAATACATGTATAGAAACTAAAATAGATTATTTTTAATTATAGAGACCAAAAAATAAAGTTAAAGCAACTATAAGAACAAAAAAGGTAATTAAATCAAAGTTAAAAAAATAGATGTTTGCCTTCTAGATTGCGGTATTTGCAAAATAATTATGATAATAAAAATCTTCCGTTGCCGGGACTTGAACCCGGGTCTCTCGGGTGAGAGCCGAGTATCCTAACCAACTAGACTACAACGGAATTTTGATAACATCGTTGTTATAAAAGATTTTGTCATAAACAACTACAGTGACAACACTGCCCCAAAATTCTTATGCTTTTGGTCACGTAAAAGTTAAAGTGATTTTACCTATCATGACATTTTTGTCTTGCCTTTTGGCGATATCTACTCTTTTGGTTTGGTTATGCTATGGAATTCTAGGCTTTTGTCGGAACTTTATTTTGGGTGTTTTTCATCTCCATTTGGCCATGCTGTCGGTTATAGTCGGATACTGGGATTGCTTCAATTTCATCATTATTGGTCACTCTGTTGGGCTCATCTATTATGTTTTGGACAAATTAAAAGTCGTTGATAAGTGGCAACTTTTGGTGATTGCCTTTCATCCAATTCAGCTGTAAATTGTAGGGTTTTTTTTTTTTTTTTCTCTCCTGTTTTTCCTGCTGATAAAGTCACGAAATCTTAATCCACACAAAGTGACAGGATAAAAAATATGGCTTTATCATACACTTAGATGTGTCGGACAGAATATTCAGTTAGAAAGGAATATGTTTATGCATCTTTATGTTTATTTACTTTGAATTTAATTGGAATATATCTATGGTGTAAAGATTTTTTATATATACTAAAACAAGATTTTTAATATTGTTATTTGATTATAGATTATTATATAATTAAAATTATTAACTTTGTAATAATTACCTTAAAAGTTATAGTGAATTCTAATTAGTTGTTCATGTGAAAATTTTTACTCTGACAACATATCAAAACTAAATTTATTTACTTTTATATATAAAATTATTGTATATAATTTTTAGAAAAAATAAGCTATGTACTGTGTAAAACAATTTTACATTGTCATCCAATCACAGCCTAACATATATGGTAAGTTTATTGACTTTGATAATAATCACCCAAAAAGTCACACTAAAGCTAATTTTTGATTGATTGATAATGTAAATTTTTTACACTGACAGTACATAATAATTAAACTCTAATTTTTAAAACTAATCTTTTAATTTTTTATAAATATTAAAACTTGTCCTTTTATTTTTAACTTTAAAATTTTTAAATTTATCATATGTATACTTTTTATAATTTTAAATATCTTTAAGAACTGCACGAGATAATTGATTACTGTTACTAGTATAATTACATCTTTAAGTTGCTAACAAGATAGCTTTAATTTGCTAATTTGTTGCCAATGATCTCTTTGACCTATTATCTTTTTCGATTAAATGCGTCAATTGAGTTCATTAGCATATAGGCGAAGCGTTTTTTTTTTTTTTTGGATAAAATAGGCAAAGCGTATTTGTCCCATAGTAAGCAATTTGAATTGAATCTACATCGCTTTCAACGTAACCACTAAGCTGGAGAATTCTTATGGTGTGGATTTGTGTTAATTAGATTATAAACTAGTGTAATAACTCGTGTCCTATACGGGTGTTAAGTTTACAATTTTTAATTTTGTATCTTATTATGATTTTTAATGTATTTTTCATTTATTTTTAATAATATATATATATATATATACACACAATGTCTTATATGATTTTAATTTATGTAAACATGTGTTTTCAAAAATATTATTTTTATAAATATATTTGCATTTGTATATACTTTATATATATACATAATTTTAAGCCTTATTTTTTGTCATGTAATTAAATATAAATTAGTTAGGTGAAAAAAATCATTTTTCCCAAAAACTATAAAATAAAAAATAAATCCATATTGAAATTATTGTAACAATAAATTATAAAAATATAATAAAGTATGCTTTTTTAAGTAATTGAGGTATTAATGTGCTTTTATGTCAAAAGTTCACTCCCACATGTAGGCTTGGCAACAGGACAGGGCAGGGGCGGGTTTTGCCTCCCCTATCTCCAACCTTGGTAGCCAAAAAAATCCCCACCCTCGCCCCCGCCCCCACCCCCAAAGGTGCCAACCCTTCTTATTTTTCTTCTTCTTCAATTGCTATTAGATGAGAGAGAAAAATAGAAATGGTATTTTTACTAAACTAAAAAACCTGAAATCATTAGTGAAAATTGAAAAACATGCACAATCTGCACATTGACATTGGGCCTCACAAACTTGAAATGGTATTTCTATCATTGCAAACAATGACTGTAAAAACTAAAAGATCAGCATAATCAAAAAATTTTCCCACAACCTGCACAATCAAAAAGCACTAGCACAACCACGGGATAACCCCTTTGCTTCACATTTTGAGACTAATCATGTATATTGACTCACATTTAAAAGTATATAAGGATATTTATTTTAATATTATTCATAGTGAGGCTGGTTCGAGGACAGGGCGGGTATCAAAATCCTCGTCCCTGCCCCCAGTCAAAGCGGAGAAAACTAGTAAAACTTGGCGTAGGTATCCATGCGTGCAGGTTAATTTGCTATGCCTTTCAATATGTTATATTTATCTATAACTTAACTATTAATCAATTTAAACATAGATATTAACGTGGAAAAGAAAATTCAATTTTACTCAAATAAAAGAAATGTTTCAATAAATTAGTTAAGTAACAAGATAATAAATAAGAAAAAGAGAGAGTAATATGTCTAGAAATTTTTAACATTATAAATTTTAAATTTCATGGAAAAACTGAAAACATATATACAAATTGAATTTGATTTTTTTCATATAATTTAATCTAAATTAATTAGGTAAAATAAAATTTAAATTTAATTAGATAAAAGAAAATAATAAATTTGTTAGATAAGAGGGTAACAAATAAGATAAAAATATATGTATACATTTTTTAAAAAATAAATTAAAAATACTGTATTAAAATTATAATGCAATGTTATTTTCCCTATTAATTTAGACATTAATATAATTTAGTTTTGTAACCAAAAAATACATTTATGTACTTTCATGAAAAATATTGATCATGTGTTATTTTTTTTTATTTGTAATCTTCATACTAATCCCTTGATATATAAATATCAACATTTATGATAAAATTCAATTTTTTCTATATAAAATTTATTTTTTATTTAAAAATATGAAAAAGTGTGTATAAATATATATTGAAATTATAGACATAAAAAATTGATTTGAATTTATTATAGTGAAAATCTATTATATTGTATTCAATGACAATTAATTTATTCTAAATTTTATTGTATTCAAATCAAGCAAAGTATTTGCATCACCTCCAAAACTATTTCTAAATCAATTAGTGTATATATTATTTTTCTAATAAAACATGATTAAATTAATTATAATTCAAAGTAATTTATACAAATTAAAAATTAATTTTTATTTATTAAAATTAAAATAGTTTATATTATTTTGTTGCATATAATAATATTTTTGCAATGAAACTTATATATGGTTAGATTAAATTAATCTATATTGATTGAAATTAATTTATGTGGACAGAGATTTAAATATTTCAAACAATTTATGTTGATCGATTATTTATAATAAAAAAAATCAAGCACTTTATATAGACCAAAACTTTTCAAATGATTATTAAAAAACATTGTTAGCGATGTTGGATTTCAATTACTTTTTAATCAGTTGATTGTTTTTAATTAAGATATATAAAATTCAACACTAAGATTAAAATGTAAAAATATCTTAAATACAAATTGGTGGGTAAATAAACATTTATTTTCAACCACCACAACTAAGAACATAATAGAAAATGTAATAAGAAACTTTCTTACAACAACTGCTACTAATAAAATGCGTTAAAATTAATTAAGTGAATTAATAGTTCAAATGAATATATACACACGACCTTTAGCATATCTCATAAATAACACATATGTATTTTAATAAAATTTAATTTTAATTTCGATCATAAAGTTACTTTTTAGTGAATACAATTCATGGCTATTAAAGAAGAAAAAAAACTAATTTGCATTCATACCCATATATTTCTACCTTCATACAAATAGAAAAAAAAAAAAACCTAATCACCAACTCTATATACATTAAAAATAATTACATTGCCACTTTGAAATTTAAATAACAATTTTTTGTCCTTTTTGAATCCAATAGTAGCACAAAATTTCTTTTAGTAATGACTAATTTTCATAGTTTTTTGAGACATGTCAAAAAACAAAAGAGAATACTCTAATTGTATTCCTTCACATCACGTAACAAAAGAATGAAAAATCCAAAATTTTGCACAAAAGCTGAAAAATTCAAAGAAAAAAACCTATGGTTGAAATCATTAAAGAAAAAAATAATTCAAACAATATACACAGTGTTACATAATACAATGAATTAAAACAACAACTTCTTGTATCAAATAATATGAATATTTCCCTTCTTAATTAGCTTCTACTCATAAGCAAGCTCGCAAAAAACTTTTTTTAAAGTCTTTGTCCACTTCACCATTTTGCTGAAAAGATTAAACTAACTCATGCCATTTCAATCGTAGAAAGGAGAAAGGGAGAAAATCACACCTAATTTTTTCATCAATACCTAAATATAGTCTTCCATATTTTGTAATAAAGAATACCAACAGTTACTGCTATATATATTGTTTAAATTATCAATTATGTACTTATGATATAAAATCAGCATAAATCTATTAAGATTTCTTAATTGGAATATGATATAAAATTGAATTAGAATATATTAGAATATATATTAGTACTATCATTTTGTTTGAATCAAAATATATACTTGTATTATTAGGTTGAATGTTCAAATCATAAGAATCATACTGATCATAAATAACATTCAATAAAATTAGAAAAATTGACTTTCTTGTTATATAAAATTAAAATCAATTTAAGATTTAATTATTTAATTGATGAATTTAAATAGAATATATACTTATTATAAACGCCTTAATTATAAATGCCTTAATTATAAACATGTTAATTACTATAATTAAATATCATAATGTATTTATATGAATAAAAAAACCAAAAAAAAAACTGTAGAATTTAGGCAGAAAAAGAATAAATATAGTGTTACCACGTGACATCTTTTCATATTATAAAATCTTCTTTTATAATATATAATAGATTATTTTTATAATTGATTAAGAAAATACGAGTTGATTTCTTGAAAGGATAGAATTATAATAAGGTCTGATCAATAAACCAAAATATTGCAAGATTAAGGGAAAAATACTGTAAATTTTCATATTAAAATTAATGTTACTCAATAGTAATTAGTCAAAGTGAAAATGAAATACGACTCCAAATGAATTTTATTATTTACAACATCAGAGATTCAAATGATTAGTTGTCTTTTATTTGCAATAGCAGGCACCCTGTTAGGAACTAAAGAAAAATATTCAAAATAGGGCTGCTGTCGATCTGTTAACATTGTTAATATGGTTGATATATCACCCAACTAATTAATTAACGTTATATATCACCGTCTAAAGCCAAGGATGATAAGCTAGGCGCCAGGCACGCTGAAGTTTCTCCTCCTTCAAGAAATAAAACCTTTGTTCAAGAATATTTTTTTAGAACCGGAAATCAGAAAAAGTAGAGAAATTTTTTTAATCTGATAGTAATAATCTATGCTGTTAAGCTCCTCAAATTTCATGGGTCACAATTATATTGATCCAACGGAGGAGGAGAGCTCTCAAATAAAATAATAAGCACTACTAGGCTATTATAACAAATTTTTCTTTATTTCCACTATCTGACAACTATATTGGGATAGTTTTGGTCACATACATTAGGGTGTAGCTTTAGTTTTTTGCAATCTTTTCTTTCTATATAATACCTACTGTACTACATAGCTCATTGAATGAAATCAATTACCTCATTCACTCTTTTTACTCTATTCGTCTTTATCAGCTTTCTTCCTTACTATGTATGTTTATTTCTTAAGATGGTATTAGAGCTTTAAGCTCTGAACCTGCGTAACTCTGATGGCTAGAGGAAACGCTTCCTTTGGGTCGGGAGTGACCCACAACGATAACAATTGTGTCATAGATCCATCCCAAGATCTGATCAATCCTTATTATGTTCATCCAGGAGACGGTCTTGGTTCTGTTACTGTTACTCTGGTGCTGAATGGTTCTAACTCTCATGGATGGGCTAGGTTTATGCGACGGGCTCTCAGCGGCAAGAACAAGTTCGATTTCATAGATGGAAAGCATCGAGGTCCTTGATCCTTTTGATCCAAGTTATAAGGCTTGGAGCAAATGCAACATGCTGGTTCACTCGTGGATAATAAACTCGGTGACTAAATCTATTGGACAAAGCATTGTGTTCATGGAGAATGCCATTGATGTGTGGAAGGATTTGAAGGATTGTTTCTCACAGGGAGATCTGATTAGGATCTTAGAATTGTAGTAAGAGATTTACTCACTCAGGCAAGGTTCTCATACTGTAACTGAATTTTATTTAGAATTGAAAATCCTATGGGAAGAATTAGAAACGTATATGCCAATGCCTAGTTGTGCTTGTGCTATAAGATGTTCTTGTGCTGCTATGCGACATGTAAGACACTATCATTAATTGAATTATGTCATTGGATTCTTGACTGGATTGAATGACAATTTTGCCGTTGTTAAGTCTCAAATTCTTTTGATGGATCCCTTGCCTAACATTAATAGAATTTTTTCTATGGTGATACAACATGAGAGGCAGAGTAATTTTGTGTCTAATGATGAATCACGGGTGCTTGTTAATGTTGTTATTGACTATAAGAAATCGCAAGGCAGAGGAAGAGGATTTACACAGGGACCTTGTAAACAAGAATTCAAATAGAATTTGCAATTGTTGTGGAAGGACTGGCCACACTGTTAAAACGTGTTATAGGAAACATGGTTTTTTGCCGAATTTCCAAAGAGGTCCAGCACCTGTAGCAGGAAATGTTGCTGTTGATTCAAAAAATAAGGAAGATATGTCAGTGAATGAGGATTCAAAGTCTGTGGTGCAAGGTCTTACTGCTGAACAATATGAGAAACTCATTAGTTTACTTCAAGTATCTAACATTCACAGCCTGCAGCTTCGTCTAGTCAAGTAAATGTTTGTTCTCAGGTTGGTCATTCACCTAATGAGAACTTAAAGTCAGTAAAGCTTTCATTTTGTCATCCCTTAACACTTATGTCATGGATTCTTGGATCATTGATTTAGGTGCCAGTGATCATATTTGTGCATCTTTAAATTGTTTTAAATCCTGTTCAGAGATTAAACCAATAAGTGTCAAGTTACCCAATGGTCATTTTTCTATTGTTAGGCATTCTGGTTTTGTTATGTTTTCTCCTAATTTTGTTCTCACAGATGTTTTATACATACCTGATTTCTCTTTTAATCTTCTTTCGATTTCTAAACTGTGTAAGGGTTTGATCTGTAAGGTTTCCTTTACTAATACCAATTGTTTTATATAGGATTTGAAAACTCAGAGGATGATTGGTTCTGGTGAGAAGCTAGAAGGGCTATATCACTTGATGGTTGATTCCAAGGATGCCATTGTCTCAAACGTGCAAGTTGTTGACCCAATGATTTTACCCAAAGAAGCCTTGTGGCATTTTAGACTAGGACACATTTCAAACAACAGAATGTTATCTTTACAAAACTAGTTTCCTTTTGTTACCATTGATCTAAATGGTGTTTGTGATGTATGTCATTTCGCTAAACACAAAAGATTACCATATAATTTGAGTTCAAATAAAGCCTTGAGACCTTATGAATTATTGCATTTTGACATTTTGGGGGCCTATTTCTATTCAGTCTATACATGGACATAAGTATTTTTCTAACTGCTTTACATGATTATAGTCATTTTACTTGGATAATTCTTTTAAAATCAAAGGGAGAAGCAAGAGAACAAGTCCAAAATCTCATCAAAATGCTTGAAGTTCAGCATGATGCTAAAATAAAAGCTGTAAGGACCGATAATGGTCCAAAATTTTCAATGGATCAATTTTATAATTCTAAGGGAATAATTCATCAAACAAGATGTGTTGAGTCCCCACAACAAAATGGGAGAGTTGAAAGAAAACATCAACATATTTTGAATGTGGGAAGGGCTCTTTTGTTTCAATCTAAATTGCCAAAACAGTTTTGGTTTTATGTTGTGTTACATGCCATTTTTATCATCAATCACATTCCCAGTCTTTTATTGAAGAATAAGAGTCCTTTTACTTTACTTCATAGTCATATACCTGATCTGCATGATTTGAAAATGTTTGGGTCTCTTTGTTATGCATCTACATTGCATGGTCATAGAACTAAGTTGGAACCAAGAGCAAGAAAATGTGTTTTTTTGGGTTACAAGACTAGCATGAAAGGTTCAGTTTTATTTGATCTTAACAGTAAAGAAATATTTATTTCAAGAGATGTCATACATCATGAACACATACTCCCTTACACCAAATCACCCTCTCTTTCTACATGGCACTACCATTCATTTTCCTCACATGAGCCGAATAATTTTCATCCATTGCCATATACAAATTTGACCTCTCCACCAGAAATTCCAACTCCCATTTATTCTCAAGGGGATGAAGCAAGACAAGCACCTACAACTTTGAGGAGATCTAATAGGCAGAGGGATCAACCATCATATCTCACAGAGACTATGTTTGCAACCACTCTACCGTTTCAGCTGAACCAATTACCTTAGGTGCACCTCATCCCATTTCTTCCTTTTATTCTTTTTCAAATTTATCCCCTTCACAACAACATTTTTCTTTGTCTATCTTAGATTCTGTCAAGCAACAGTCCTATCAAGAGGCATGCAGGTATGAATGTTGGAACAATGCCATGAAAGATGAGTTGGCAAGCTTGGAGAAAACTGGTACGTGGGTTTTAGTTGATCAACCTGCACATGTTAAACCTATCAGCAGCAAATGGGTTTACAAAATAAAACACAGAGCAGATGGAACTGTTGAAAGGTACAAAGCTAGGTTGGTGGCAAAAGGATATAACCAAGTGGAAGGCTTAGATTTCTTTGATATGTTCTCACCAGTAGCTAAGATGACAACTGTGAGGACATTATTGGCACTTGCATCCACTTTCAATTGGCACTTACAGTAATTAGATGTGAACAATGCTTTCTTACACGGAGACTTACAAGAAGAAGTATATGTGTATATTCCACAGGGAGTTGCTTGTTCTAAGCCCAATCAAGTGTGTAAATTCTTAAAATCCCTATATGGTCTTAGGCAAGCCAGAAGAAAGTGGTATGAGAAATTGACTGCTCTTTTGTTAGCTCATGGATACAAACAATCAAACTCAGATCACTCTCTGTTCACGCTTACTATTGCCACCCAATTTACAGCTTTATTGATCTATGTGGATGACATTATATTAGCAGGAAATTCAATGGAGGAGTTCATTCAAATTAAAACTATTCTCAATTCTGCCTTCCAAATTAAAGATTTAGGGACTTTGAAATATTTTCTTGGCATAGAGGTGGCACACTCAGTCTCAAGTATCACTCTTTGTCAAAGAAAATATGTCTTGGATCTTCTACATGAGACAGGATTACTTGGTTGCAAGCCTGCAAAAACTCCCCTTGATACTTCAATCAAATTACAGCAAGATGAAGGAAGTCCTTATAGTGATGAAGCATGTTATAGGAGACTAATTGGGAAGTTGCTGTACCTTACCTCCACTAGACCAGACAATACATTTGCAACACAACAACTCAGTCAGTTTTTAAGCAGTCCTACAAGGGCACATTATAATGCAGCTTGTCATGTGGTTCGGTATCTCAAAGGGAGTCCTGGAAAAGTTTATTTTATCCCAGGAAAACAAAATTGTAGCTTCTTAGTTTTTCTAATGCAAATTGGGCTGGTTGTCTAGACTCTTGCAGGTCCATTTCTGGTTATTGCTTCTTTCTTAGTTCATCCTTGATATCTTGGAAAGCCAAAAAGCAGCAAACAGTTTCCAGATCATCTTCTGAAGCGGAGTACCGTGCTCTATCGATTGCTGCCTGCAAACTTCAGTGGTTATTGTATCTTCTCTAGGATCTCATGTTACTTGTCCACGTGCACCCGTGTTATATTGTGACAATCAAAGTGCCATGCACATTGCTGCCAATCCCGTGTTTCATGAAAGAACTAAGCACCTTGAAATAGATTGCCATTTTGTTTGTGACAAAGTGCAAAATGGTATATTTCATTTGCTGCCCATTTCTTCCAAGGACCAGCTAGCTAATCCTCTCACCAAAGCATTGTCTCCAAAGTCTTTTCTTCCTCTCATTTCCAAGCTGGGCATCCTAGATATTTACCATGCTCCAGCTTCCAGGGGGGGGGGGTGTTCAGCTCCTTTAATTTCTTAGGTCACAATTATATTGATCCAACGGAGGAGGAGAGCTCTCAAATAAAATAATAAGCATTGCCAGGCTGTTATAACAAATTTTTCTTTATCTCCACTATCTGATAACTGTATTGGGATAGTTTTGTTCACATACATTAGGGTGTAGCTTTACTTTTTTGCAATCTTTTCTTTCTATATAATACCTACTGTACTACATAGCTCATTGAATGAAATCAATTACCTCATTCACTCTTTTTACTCTATTTGTCTTTATCAGCTTTCTTCCTTGTTATGTATGTTTATTTCTTAAGATATGCAATAGCCTAGATTTTAGCATATAGTATTATAATGAGGTTAATATGATGATGATATGCGGATATAATCCAATTTTTGTATTACTCTCTAATTGAAATTTTACTCAAAGTACGTCTCAATTTTATTTTATTTTATTTACATAAATATGTTTTGCCACCATACCATCCCGTATTTTTGCCTTTAATTAAGAATGGATTGCTTGATAAAGACTTGGATTCAATTAAAACAAACCCTCAAATTGAGAAAATTTAAAGGAGGACCAGGTTCATATATAAACGCAAATATCTTGCATTGTAGCTTTACCTACAAGGCCCATAGATTGATGTGCTTGAAATAACTAAGGTTTAATTATCTTTTTGATCTTTATAGTTGCGCATATTTTTCTTTTTGGTCCCTATAGTTAGAAATAATATGTTTTAGTCCCTATACATACACTTTTGATATTGGTTTGGTCCCTGCTGTCTAGTATGTCTTAACTCCATGAAATAAAACCGTTATAAAATAAAAATTGGTAATATAAAATTGTCACAAATTAATATTTTTTTTATTTAATTTGTGGCAGTTTAAAACGACAGGGGTTAAACCAATATTAAAAGTGTATGTATAGGAACTTAAACGAATTATTTCTAATTATAAAGACTAAAAAGAAAGATTTGCGCAACTATAAGGACAAAAAAAATAATTAAACCAATAACTAATAACTATTTAAATAACTAAGCTATGACAATATGTAAGGAGCGAACAGAATCATTTGGCTTGAGTAGGTGCCTGCAAGTGGGACAAGAAGAATGAGAGAGTAGCCACTTGTCAATGCAAACCACATGGAAATAGTGATTACACTTTGGAAGGAACCTTATTGGGTCCCCATCAGAGAACTCTGCTAAGCAAATGACACAATTAGAAGGTGAAGATGGAGAGGCAGAGTGGGTGTAAGTTGAGGTCGGCAAAGCCACCATTTCCTTCCTCTTGAGCCCGGAATTGAGCCTGCGAGAAGCAATCCACTGGCGGGGCTGTGTGAGCACACGGCAAGCACATTGAAAGACACATTGTAACACAGTGTTAAGGCCAAGAGCACAAACGAAGGCACATAAAATGGCTGCCGCAAGGACCATCCAATCGAAACCACCAACTTGGTCTCGGGGGTGGCCATCACGCGGTGTGCTTATGATGGGGCCATAGGAGGGTGTGGGAGACTGAGAGTGAGAGTGAGTTTCAGCCATGGTGATGGAGAAGTGATGAGGAAATTCGGTAGATAAAGGAAGTGGGAAACATGGAGAGGACGACACATAGGTGCAAAACAGTAACACTAGCACAAAGGGAATGTGTTGTAGCCAAATAAATTCGAGTGCTTAAAATAGATGATATGGTGGTGGCATATATGGACGGACATATGATATGCATATGCTTACTTGATAATCCACTGCTCTTCCTTTTTGTATATGCGCTTCAAAGGAATAAAAAAGCAAGTCATATCTTCAATTTGATTCCCCTTCGGTCCTGTCTTATCGTTTTAATTTTTTATATAAGAATAGCAATAGATACGTGAGAGTAGTAATAGACATTTCTTTAGTGGATTAACTAATACGGGACCATTCTAGCTTAACTAGTTCGAATTTTGAGTATGTAATTTGTTAAATACTCAAAAAGAGAGCTTTGTTGCTATAGTGATTTTATTCGGCTTGAACAAGATTACTTTTCCTAGAAGATATATGTGGTCTTTATAAAAAAATAAAATAAAAAAAGACATTCATTCCCTTAGTTAAGTTTTTTTTAAAAATAATTTTATGACATATTTTTTTATTTTTTTAAACTAAAAATCACTTTTTAAAATTTTCAATTACAAAAAAATAATTTTTTATGTTTTTATTTTTTTTCAAAAAATTTAGCTAATTATTATAATTTTTTAAATATAACTTTACCGTGTATAAATGTCTGTCGACTGATACAGTTATACTTTTAAAAAAGTAATTTATATAACAAAAAAAAATTATAACTTAATTTATTCACTGTTAAATAGAGTTATATTTTTTAAAAAGTGTTTACATGATTTCAATTAAAATTGGTTAAAGTAGATTATTTATGTGTTCTTCAAAACAATAAGGAACTTGATTTTTGTATGTTTAATTAACTTTTTTTAATCTTTTTAAATTGAATTTTCTTTCTCAATGGGAGGTTGGCCCATCGGCTTTCTGTTCTTCAAACTCATAACTAGGGTTTGATTTTAGGATAATCTGATGAAATGCGATATAATATCATCGTAGATTTTCGTTGAGGTTTATGGTCTTTTAATCTTATATAAGAACAAGTTTTTTTAAAATTTATTTTTTTGAAAAAAATGAATTTTTTATTTATAAATTTTGCCTAATTTGTTAGATTAGTCAACAAATTATACTAACACCAACCTTTTGTTGACTCAACCGTAAAAGTTAATTGTGATCGCAGACGAATTTACTAATAATGTTATGAATTTGAATTCTAATATGTCTCTAGTGGAAAGACTTTATATAATTATTAGCTTATTACCTAAATTTCATAATTTTGCTTGTGAGAATTCCTGATCAAAAAAGAAAAAACCATCCTTCTGAAGGAGTTTTGATGTGATGGAAGTCGTAATGATTGAATCCACTAACCCAGTTATCTCTTTATTTTTCTTTTCCGTAATGGCGCGGCGTGAGGTTGCCGCTAGTTGTGGTCAAGATAAATGTTTCTTTCTTTTAATTTCGTTTGATTGATGAGTTTTCTTTTTATGGGCAGAGGAGTTGGACATATTTTTTACCGTGGGAAATGACTCTTTTTCTCCGTTAAATTTAATAGTTTTAAAATCAATGGTCCATTTTTTTTTTTTTCTTTTTTCATCTTTTCTGAATTGCCCATTCTTTCTAGTATAGCCAAATCCCGAAACTTTTGTCGCCGCCGTTGTGGCAGCGTCGACTCCTCAACCGATTTCAACATCGTTTCGCTACCGCCACGATGCTTCTCCCCAGTATTTCTAGTGACCTCAACTGATTCCTCAAAAAATCATGGATTTCAAAAATTTCCCAGCAGCAAAGGTTTTATCACACTCACTTTACTGGCAACTAGAGAGAGAAGTAATACTTCGATCAGGACGAAGATGAAGAATGGTTCCACTACTGTCAAGCATCAAATTACTTGTATTAACAAATATGCCACTCTCGTCATCAAATTCAAAAGCGAAACTACCAAAACACCACTTCCATTTCAGAGCACATCAGTATATTTAATTCAACACTCATTAAGAGTCAATTTTCAGATCTCGGTGCGAAAGCATCACAAATCCGACTTGAGAACTTGTTGGTAAGTAAGACACACAAATTAATTAGCCAACACCAAACAGAGCAATCTTGTGATCCACTCAAAAAAACCTTAGCAAGTGAAGGCGTACAGAACAAAAGAAACGTAGATGAGGAGCACGAGGATGAGGAGCGGAACGACGACGATGTAGTTGTGGGAGCTTCCGCATGCCAGGGTTTCGAGCTTGATTTGCGCGACATTGACGAGGGCTAGGACTTGAGACGAGCATGCTGACGCAGAGGACGGTGCGGTTGACAAGCGCGACAAAGAAGTCGAGGGCAGTGGGGTAGTGGTAGTAGGAGGGGGTGCGGGAAAGGCAAATGACCTGCTTGAGGGGGAGGGCGATGAGGCTGGAGAAGAGGAAAGGGATAAATCGAGAAAATAAAATAAAAATAGAGGAGAAAAAAAAAGAGAAACAAAGAAATATCTGGGTCATTGAATTTAAAATTGCCATATCTAAGAACATCTCCAACGGGGAGGTTTAATTCCGGTTTACGTTAAGATGCGTTACTTATCAAATATTATGATTAGAGGAAATTATATGGCAGTGCTTACAAATAGTAAGTTGCTTATTTAAGTAACATTGCTTAACTGCGTTTGGAGAATCAAAAATAATTTTTAAGCACATATTAGCGGAATCAACAGCAAAACGAGGAAAGAAACAACAACCAAAGTATTGCATTCATGAAATGTAAACTCCAGAAACAAAAATTAAAAATTAAAAAAATACGGTAAAATTCATCTTCACAATCAGATTGATACTCCCCCACCAGCATCAACAACAATAAAATCTGGAAAAAAATAATAATAAATACACAGAGAACACCACGAAGGTTCGCTAGAGGGGGAGTGTCAATTCGCGGAGGGGGAGCGCCGCGGAGAGTGGATATGCTTGGGAGAGTGGATCTACTTCGGGGAGGGTCGATCTGCGAACGGCGCCGTCGATCTCGCCGTGGGAGTATGGGCTCGCCATCGGAGCATGGGGTCGTAGTGGGGCGCAGGGTCGTCGTCGGGGCACGAGCTCCTTATCCGAGGGCCCAACTCACTGTCGATTCCAAGCTTAGCAGAAGGTGCTGGGTTTGCGAGATTGGGTTGGGTTCTAACTGAAGAAGGGGCTGGGTTTGGGAGAAAGTGAGGCGGAGAGGGCGTGGTGGGCCGCGTGGTGAGGCGAAGGGGGTGCGGTGGGCCGTGCGGTGACGCAGAGGGGGCGCGGTGGGTCGCGTGGTGACGCAGAGGGGGAGCGGTGATGGTCCAGGCTGGTGAGGGTCTGGGTTTGGGAGAAAATGAAGAGCTGGTGAGGGTCTAGGTTTGGGAAAAAATAAGAAAGGGCGAGGTTTGGGAATAAAAGTGGAGGAGTAAATAGACGAGTTTTACAAATAAAAAGTAATTTGTACAAATTTAACTGGTGGCAAATCTATCTGTTGGATATGCTCTAACGTTACAAAACGGTAACTTTGTTACCGTTGAGTTGCCATTATGAGTTATTTTGAGTGTAAAAATTTTCTATAAATAATGAAACAAATGTGTTTCAACTCACAATTGATCTCAAGCCAAATTATCTACTATTGTTACTTCTCTCAATTAATTTTACTCACTGTTATTTTCTGCAAATCTGTATTTTTTATCTTTTTTTGTTGTCCTCAAATGGATAACAATCAATTTAATTTTGCTTTATGGAATTTTATGTAAAATCACCAACCTTCTATGGGTGAAAATTCTCAAAATCCTCAATCTTTTTCTATGTTTCCAACCCTACCACCATATCCCACCATGTTTCCTCCATCGTGGCCTATGTTTCCAACCGTTCCTCCAACCAACCAAACCCCTACAAGTGGAGTCAACTCCACTAATGAGGAACCCAAAACATTGGTTGTCTCTATATCGGAGTCTCAAATTCCACCATTTTCCACTCAAGTCGGCATAGAAAGCATTGAACACGATGAAGGAGGAGACAATTATAGTCAAAAAAAGTCCAGAGTCAGATTCTCAACTGAAAAGGATACACTTCTTATCCAATCATGGCTCAACGTGTCAAAGGATATAATCGTGGGAGTTGACCAAAATGGAGATAGTTTATAGTTAAGGATAAGAGATAATTATAACAACTATCGTGGCCAATTGAAAAAGCGAGAAGCTGCTCAACTGAAAGCTCGGTAGCATCGTTTGAATAAGTTCGTTCAAAAGTTCGCAGGGTGTTACAAACAAGCTGCAGGCTGAAAGAAGAGTGGGACCTCAGAGAATGATGTCATTGCTGATGCATATTGTATTTATTATCAAGATGAAGGTTCCGAGTTCAAATATGAGCATGCATGGCGACTGTTAAAGGACGAAACAAAATGGACATTTGAATTTAGGGGAAACCAATCAACAAGACCAAAGAGGGCATCTGAATCATCTTCTAATGCAGAAACACCAACAAGTTTTGAGTATGATCCAACTTCACCGTCGGTCCGCCCAATAGGGCAAAAGGCAGCGAAAATGAAGAGGGCATCAAAAGCAATTGACACTTCTGAACTCAACAAAAACTTTACAGTGGTGAAAGAGTCAATTAAGGATAAAATGACACTTATGCAAAAAATGGCACGCATTAAGGACAAAGAGAACAAGATAAGGGATGAAGAAAACAAGATAAAGAAGGAGGAGCTACAATTGAAGAGGCAAACTATGGAGTTGGAGATTCTCTTTAGGTATACAATTGGAATGACAGTGAGACAACTTTGAAATCATGAAAAATTATGTGATAAAATTAGAGAATCACAAAGAATTAATTAGGATTTTGTAATGTATTTCTTAGGAAATTATGTATTTCCTAATCAATTCAATTTATTTTAATCAAATAGGACCTGTGTTTATTTAATCTTTATGCAATTTAATTATATGTTAATTTAATTAAAAACTAGCTGTTAAAACTAGCCGTTGAAAACTAGCCGTTAAAAACAACGTCACCGACAACTTCAAGCAGATTTAGTGGAGCATATTTGGGAGTGTTTCAGACACGAAGATAACGAAAATTAAAATTTTTAATTATTATAATGTTATGTACTTGTCATTTATGTGTTTTTTTATCTTATTGTCATAAATAAAATAAATTAGTATTATTCTATTTTTCTTTAATCTTTTACATATTTATTATTTTAAAATTATAATACAAATAATATTTTAATCTAAAATAAAAATATATAAATATAAGTATTAATATGTGAGGTTAATTGTAAGACCTATTTAAATAAGTTAAGAACCCACTTTAAGCAACTTTAACATTAGAGCAAATTTTTAGGTAGAGTTCTTAAACTTAGGTGGCATTATGGGGCCCACAAATTTGATATAAGCAACTTTGTATAAGCAACCGTGGTTGGAGATGCTCTAACAGTTCAAAATTCTTTATCGCGATGGGAGATATGTCCAACTCCCCCACCCTAGAATCCGCCTTCTAATAAAGATACTTTTGGGTTTGGCTTAACTTTGTGTAGTGTATTTTTTGGGATCATATTAGGAAAATAATTGTGATTTTCTCACTGATATTTTTTTGAGTTTAATTAGCATGTGTTACATTCTCAACCAACAAAAAAAATTATTGTTGATATAAATTTTAAAGTAGTTATTATAAAAATAAATAAATTTATTTTATATAATAATTATGATTGAATAGTAGTATTGTCAATGCATATTTTAATTTTTCCATTTTCTCATTCATTTATATTTATTTATTTTTAGTTTTTTACTATATTTTTCATTAAAATGATTTGGAATGTGTTACGAAGATGCCACGTGAAAACTCGAAAAAAAAATAAAGAAAAACACAAAGAGGAAGTGTATAAATAAAAAGGGGAGTATAAATAGCAATTACTGGTTCTTCTTCTTTGTTGGACTTTCCTAAATTGCATAGCCCATATAGTATGTATGAAGGCATTTTTTTTTTTCATTTGCTTTTGGACTAGTCTTCACTCTCTTTTCCAGCCCATGTCCTTACACAATAAAACTCATCAAGCTTAATCAGTAATTAGTATAGATTGGTAAGGGAAGAAAAAAACAAAGATTGTATTTGTTTCACAAATTAAAAGTACATCTCGAGAATGTAAACATGAGAATGTAATATTCTCTTGTTTATTACGAGAAGATTTCAATTTGGATGAAGAGAGGTCTTAGACGTGCAGGACATGGCATTCTCAACTAAGGGAAGGCAAGAAAGAAGATGACTCTGTATGTGCACTTGGAGTGGGCTGTGTACTCCATTGAGTGGTGAAGTTGGGCTTCACAAAAGTGAGTTGGTTAAGAAAATAACACTTGGCTACAACCACGCCGTTTGCGCCTACAATCCTGGATTGAGGAAATTGCGAAATATAGGCCCTTTCTTTTCACATTTTCATCTTTTTCACTTTACAATCTCCATTTTTTATTTGTACATTTCGAAATACCAAAACTACCCTCCTTCCCTTCTAAAAATTTTCTTCCCTTTCCCTGCCCAATTTCACCTCTCCCCTCGTGTTCCCTCCCCCTCCTCCCTCATCTCTCTAATCACACACCCATTATTCTCATTTTTCTCTCATTTCCTTATCTCAAAGGCCATCTCACTCACGGATTCTCGGTTTTTGACTATGTTGTCGTCTCCGGTAAACACCATTCTTTTGTTGCAGATTTTACGAAAACTAATTTCCGTATTGTAACAAAAATAACTATGTTGACTTATTTTTATTTGACTAATATTTTCATCTCATATTTTATTGATCAAGTTATTCAACTTATAAAGTTATTTAACAAAAAAAAAAAAACAAAAATTAAACGTATAACATGAAAATTAACTAAATTAAGTTACTTACGAAAACTAGTTTCCATAATCTATTAAAATATAACTACATTACGGAAACTAATTTTTGTAATGTAAGTTAACTACATTATTAAAACTAGTTTCAGTAATATTTTAAAACATAACTACACTACAGAAATTAATTTCTGTAATTAGTTAAACTATATTATGAAAACTAGTCTCCGTGGCATCGAAACAATGTTGGGTCACAATTTTTTGAAAATACATTTTGGAAATTAATTTTTAAGCAAGATATTTTTATCAAAATAAGTGCAGAAAACGAACGAGATGCGAAGAGAAAAAAGAAGCGTGCAAATAAATTCCCCCAAAAAATATATAATAAATCCAATTTGTTTATAAGAACCCACTACAACTCTATAAACCTAATAGACTCTACACAAACCAAGAAAGTTTAGATCACTAAAAACACTATGAAGGAACAAACGCCCAAATGTGTTTATACTTCTGGGCTGTAGAAACAAAAGACAATTTAATCATTCAATCTTTAAGGGCCTCTATTCTTCTAGCTGTCCCAATACGTTGGGCTAATAAGCACCCTCTTATAAATTTAATTCAAACAATTGGTTAAGGAATCAAAAGTAGAAAACTTTTATTGAAAATTGTGTTGGAGTTGTATTAGAAATTACAAAGGAATGCACTAACATATTTCCAAATAAAAACTGTTTACTTTTGATTATTTAACTAGTGTCCTTAGAGCACTGATTGCAAGACCCTAATAATAATAATAATAATAATAATAATATAATGAATAAAAAAGTATGATATAATATAAAAGATATAATAATATACGAAATTGATAAATACATATGTATAATAAAAAAATAATCCAAGTCTTAAAATAAAAATATAAATGTATGGGATAAACTATATAACATCAAGAGAGCTCATAATATATGAAAAAAAATTCTAAAATTGCATACATGGTGTTTGGCAAAACTATCTTATAGGCTAGCTGAAGCTTATAAGTTATAAGTTAAGAGCTAAAAAATTAAAAGCTTATAATTTAGCTAATTGAATTGAAAGTGTTTGGTAAGATTAACTAATAAATTAGCTGATAAATGTAAAATGACATAAAGAATATATTTAGTTATTTGATTTCTAAATTAAAAAAAAAAGGTAACGAGGATAAAAATAAAAAAACAAAAAAACCTAGTAGTTTATAAGCTAGTTTATTTTAATAAGCTTGTTAAAGTAGCTTATGGAAATAAGCTAGAAGCTACTAAAATAAGTCTGTATACCAAATAATCTTTATTTTGGTCAAACTACCTTATAAGTTAGTCAAAATAACTTATAAGCTACTAGAGTGGTTTACCAAACACACTCATAGATTAGAAAAGAAAGCGCTAAATTTGTATGAAGAAAGACTACAGCATGGAATAATTTGAAACAAGAACAAATAAAATAATAATTACCCCAAATTTTTTTATAATACCAATGAACTAATGATAGTAATAATAACCATGAATATACTAATAATAATAAATATAATAATAACAAATATAATGATAATAATATAAGAAGATTAAACAAACATAGGGTTAGGGATGATAATGAGTAGGGTCTGGGTAAGGTACTACAGTATTTGTTCCCATACCTGTGTTTGAAAAATACCCATACCTACGTGGGTAGCAACTTTAATCCGCATCTCCATATCTTTTAGGAACATATATACTTGTACTCGCACTCGCTACCCGCACATTCCTTATGTGCAGAGCGATGACAAAAAATTCTAAAGTTTTAGGCAAAATTTATATTTAGTATTTAATTTAATATACTTTATCAAAAATTATTTTATTTTATTTTTATCAACTACAAAATTATTGATCAAAGTTTTATAATTAAGTATTTCTAACATTTCAATATTAATATATAAAAAGATAAATTCATTCAATCTATTTTTTAACATAGTTAATATCAAATAAATTTTGAATAATTTTAATTTAAAAAAAACTACATTCAACAATAACAAAAATTATAAGTATTGTTAATAACATTTTAGAAGCAATACATGCAATTGAAAAAGAATATAATCTTTTTATATAATTTAATATTTTTAGTGGACAATCAATTATTTTCGAAATTTAATTTATATACAATGTCAGTACAAAACTTTTTTACAGAGACATCTAATAAAAATGATTATCCTATATTTATTAATATGATATTGCGATAAGGTAAATTTTTATTGAACATATATGTAAAAATATTTTACGCTAACAATGCATATAAATTAATTTTTAATTTTGTTTGTATTTTTTACAATATCTTTATTTTAAAAATAAATGAGATATTTAATATTATAATAATCACTAAAACTTATCTTTTCAATATATTATATATGAAATATTTCATCTTAATATATATATATGGGTTAAATATGTTTTAGTCCTCCAAAAATATGGCAAAATTTGTTCTTAGTCCCTAGAAATTTTTTTTCTTAAATAAAGTCCTTCAAATATTAAAAATATTCTAATTAGATTTCACTGCTAAATTTTGTTTAACTTTTCTGTTAAATGATAGCCACATCAGCATCACATTCACCATTAATTTGCTGATATAGTTGTTATGTCAACTGTTATGTCTAGGTCACATTAATAATATATTTTTTAAATAAAATTATTATATGTTTAATCTTAAACTACAGATTTCTATTGAGTGAATAATTAGCCTATCTGTTACAGGTATTTTTTGCACGCACCTGTTGAGTAGATTTCCATCCTTACACAGGGTAATGAACATTCTACGACATCAACTCATCATTCGGCATGGTCTTTTAACATGTTCGGCAAGATATTAACTGTGGCTATTTTCCAGATTTTTTTAGTTGACCAGCAGGGCTATGGTTATAGCAAGGAAAGTAAAAGGAGCGTGAATGCTGAGGACTTTTCATGAACATTGTTAACGTCTCTGACAATTCGTGTTCAAGCAGAATCCAGGGATTTGGAATTGTTCTATTCATGTATTTTGTTTCTGACGAGTGATTCGTCTTGATTTTTCGCGTTCTTATTTAGTATATTGTAATTGAAATTTAGCTTAATTGCACATTTTGTCACCTAGCTGTGATGATTTTACAAATTTTACCATCCAACTATTTTAATTATACATTTTGTCATCTAACTTTTAAAATTCACGCATTTTGCTATCTAATTATTTTACTTGCATATTTTGTCACTCAACTTTCAAAATTCGCACATTTTGCCACCCTTTTTAGATAATCAACAATTGGAGTGACAAAATGTACAAATTTTGAAAGTTAGGTGACAAAATGTGCAAGTAAAATAATTAAATAACAAAATAGACGAATTTTAAAAGTTAGATAGTAAAATGTACAATTAAAATAGTTTGGGTAACAAAATTCATAAAATTATCAAAAATTAGTGGCATAAAGCACAATTAAACCTTAAAATTTCATATGGCATACTCATGGCTTGTAATAGACAGAGAATATTAATTTCAATACAACTCGAATATGACTTTTGCGTATGTTGTCCATCATACTCGTTTCATACTAATTTTCTTTGATTCTATTTTTGTTTTCGGTCGTCTTTCGTTCTTACGTGACTAAGAAGTCCCCGACTGTGAAGACGTGTTTGAGCAACACATGACTCCAGTTACGTCCTTATCTCGTGAATATTTTTCTAGAGGCGATTTGAATAAACTCCAAATCTTAATAAAAAATAAAAAATAAAAAATTATCATCCCTGGTCCACAATCATACGTGCTTTACTTTATATTTATCCATTTCAATTTCTCTAACCAATAACTCACATAAAAATCATCAATGATTTTATAAATAAACAAAAAAGAAAAAATGCGACAAACACAAAGCACGACCTTTCTGTTTCAACTTTCTCCTCTCCTGGCACAAATTTGAATATAACCTCAATTCATTACTTAACTAAACCATTTGATGAGATTTCTAAACGATCTTTACAAATGGTAAATACCCTTCCTATTCTGAAACAACGCCAAGGGAGGTCCTTCAATTTTCATTCTTACAGTGTAAATTTTCGAAACTGTAGACTATGTATATAAAGAGAGGAAAACTCACAACGATTCCTGTTAGTCAATCAACCCCCACGTGGTATACAAGTCAGCAAAGGGATGAGCTGGGGGCGGCTCCATGCTTGAATTTGACTTTTCTAAAGTTAACATGTCTTTATACTTATTATTTTCTTTTCTTAAAGATTCAAATAAATTTATTTTGTACTTCCTTTTTTCTCTTTTTAAAACCCGTAAGTGAAAATTTAACCTCTCGCACGCACGGTAAGTGTAGTGTGGGTTGAGGAGAGGCGCACGGACATTAGATGATGAAGAAAAGTCAAAGTAACAGTAATGTAGCGTAATGTTCTGAGCAATAATTGTGCAATGTCCAAGATCTATCCACAAGTTAAGCCGTTAAGACCCAAAAAAATACATAAAACAACTTGCATTGGTGATTAAATAAGCTGTGTTGTTTGAAAATCAGAGACTATTTAGCTTCCTTCCACAATCAAAAGTCAGTGGTACCCTTCCGCTTAATTTTTTTTTAAAACTATATCATATTATTATATTATTATCATATACTTTCAAAAAATAAAAAAATAACAAATTTATTTTATATGTTGTAGACAATCATAAAATACTATAAATATCACTTTAAATTTATAAATTTGAATCTATAAATTAAAGAGTTGTTTAAAATAATCACTTTGAATATCTTTTAATTATTTTAACAATTTTTCTTAAAAAAAAAAAAGTTTAAATGCTCACAAATTTATGTTCTTTTTCTCTTGTTATAATTGTATAAGATTTTTTTCATAATAAACAATCGTTTTAAAAATTTTGGATAAATTTATGTAATTTTATTTATATTAATATATAAAGATATTTAACTAAATATATAATTACCGGTAATGGATATCCGCAGGTACGGGTACAATGATACTCGTACCCGCCCCGTTTATAAACGGGTAGCGGATATACCCGTTTAAATATTTACAGGTATCCATTTAAGTTATCCATTTTTTACCTGTAGCAAATTTTATCCGCAAATATTCGCGGGCGCGAATTTTTTTGCCTTCTGCCCGCACACGGTTGGCGTCTGTGATCAAACCAAAGAGAGACGCCTAAACCAGAGTCGTAGTTTCATACATCAGTTACACACCGACGACCTCACCGAGTCAGACCCTGTCCTCCGGAGGCAGAGAGACACTATAAAAATTCCAAAAGCCCCTCTCTCTCTCTAGCATCCTTCACTTCACTCACAAGAGAAGACAAGAAGACAAAAATGGGTGCGGCGGGTAGAGGTTTTGCTTGGTTATCCAAAGTGGTAGCGGTAGTAGCAATCACGGTGGTAGCGGGCGTGGGCTTCGCACAGGCCCAGCCCGAGGCCAGGTTCAAGTGCAGCGCGACCAACGCCACGTGTCGCGCTCTGATAAGCTACTCGAAGCCAAACGGCACGACGCTGGGCGACATCCAAAGCCTCTTCAACGTGAAGCACCTCCTGGACATCGTGGGCGCGAACAACCTCCCAGCAACACCACAAAGAGCCACAAGGTGGGTCCCAACGAGGTTGTGAAGGTGCCGTTCCCGTGCGCGTGCAGCAACGGCACGGGGCTCTCGAACGGGGTTCCGCTCTACAAGATCAAAAAGGGGGACACGCTGTACGACATAGCGACCACCACCTTCGCGGGTTTGGTGAAGTACCCGCAGATCCAGGTGGCGAATAAGTTGCCGGACGCGAACAACATAACACCGGGATACGCTTACATTCCCCTGCCGTGTAGCTGCGACGAGGTGGGTGGGATCAGTGTGGTGCACTATGCGCTCCTGGTCGCGGCAGGGAGCACCGTGGAGGGCATTGCTGACAGTATGGCACCACCCAGCAGATACTCCTCACCCTAATGGGATTGCCGACCCCAAATCCCTTCAAGCCGGTCAGGTTCTCGATGTTCCCCTCCGAGGTACCTCTGTCAATTCAATTCACTTCCTTTCATTTTCAAATACTATACTTAAAAAATAAAACTGATTAGGAGAATTAGGATGAAAACGAGGCATAAGGATTTATTACTACTAGACGGTTTTTTAAAAAAAATTGTTTTTATTTATCTGTTATTTTTAAATTTTAAGGTAATATTAATTACTTATTTGTCAATTATAATCTTGTTTCTTATTTAATTTTAATTAATTTATATATTTACAATTAATATATTTTATTGTGGAAACGAGAAGAGTATAATAAGAAAATTTAAAACTATTTTATGAAAAACAAGAAAATTTATTACATTTCTTAATTTGTGTATAAAATATTTAAATGACAGATAAAAAAGAACAGAAATAGTATTATTTTTAGGTGTGTTGGAATAAATTTTTCTGTATTTGTAAAAGAAAAAAAATAAGAAAGTAAAATAAATTGAATTTTTACTATAAAATAAACTTTTTTTTGACAGTCATAAAATGATCTTATGAACCTCAACTTTACTATAGTTTAAATGAGAGACTTTTTATAAAAGGTAAGTGTATAAAGTTCTCTTTGGATAAATTTTCTATAAATACTTATAGAAAAGAAAATAAATGATAAAATGAATTGAGTTTTTTATATGTTAAATTAAATTATGCACTTCAAATCAAATTATGTATTTAGTATTTAGAGAAGTTAAATGAGAGAATTTATATAAATAAGTTAATTTTAACTTATTAAAAAAATAATTCATTTTATTTTTTTTCTTTTCCTATAAGCGTTTATTAAAAATTATTCAAAAAGGACATAAATGATTTAACGAGAAACTCCATTCATTTTACCTTTCAAGTGTTTATGAAAAACGCCTTAATTTTTGATAACAAAAAAAATGCCTTAATTTTTTGGTAACAAAAAAACGCCTTAATTTTTAATAAAATTATCATACGTCAGAATATGATTATTTTAAATACCTTACATGTGAATAATTCTCTTGACAAAAAAAAATAAAAATGTTTGGCATAATTCAATCAGAGCAGCGTCGGGGCTTTGTGTAATCGCGGAGTGACATATATGATAGATATGTATGAATATGTAGGAGTGATTGAATTTGTTGGTTGTGGCAGCTTGCTCCTCGAATGTGAAAAATGACTCATTGGACTTTCCGTTGCTTGTCGCAAATGCTACTCTACGCCTATACTGCCAATGAATGCGTCAAATGCAAGTGCGCCTCCAGTACAGTTACAGGTGAGTGCCTCCCTTTGTTGTTTCACATATATTAATATTAATACCGTTTAATTTGTGTTCCTCCTGGTGATGTCATTAGTTTTAACCAATCCGTATTTGGTTTGTGTTGTTTAGATTACAATGCGAGCCATCCCAACTGAAACCAACCAACTGGTCCGTTTGTCCCTCTAGGAATGCTCAAGTAACGTCTTCATTGGCAACATCACCTCCTCTACAGATTCATGCAATCGCACGACCTGTGCCTATACGGTTATAGCTCCGCAATATCTCGGCAGAAATTGTAACAGAGAACACTTGTGCTGGTTAGTGCAATTAATGATTTGAATTTCTTGTTTGTATCAAAATCGAGAGAGGAATTGCTATCATAATTAATGACATTGCTGACAGACAGCTAATGATGTGCTCTCTTGTTTGTCTCTGATTGTGTTCAAACAGTGCCACCGAGTGGTTCAGGAGGATCTAGTGGCTCAGATTCAGAAGCGAGGAGCGCCTTGCAAGGCTTGCTTTCAATAATCTTTTCGTTGTCAGTCACTTCGTGCTCTTTCTTGTCTACGTTTTGTAGTAAAATACCCTGCACTCCTGAAGTCATTTTTTTTTTTTTGATGAATTAGTCCACTCTCTAGTTTTCTGAGTGAGTTCAGATAGATTGTTTCGTGTTGCCTGTGTTGCGGCAACTGAACCTGTTATGTTTTTCCTTTGCAATCTTGTAACTTATAAATATGTTCCGAAGAATAAAAGTGATATCTGAACTATTTCAATGTGTACCTTCTTCACCACTCACTTCTTACCCATACACCTATTCATGATTAACTCAAGTTTTGGATTAGAAGATATGAAGATAGCATGTGAAGAAAAAACTTGGGCTAGGACGTCATTGGCGATATTAGCCTGAATTCAGACTCATCCACTGATGTGCTGTAATATCGATTAGAATCCTTGAGTTCCAAAGTGAATCAAAGTATGTGTGAGCTAAATTTTCCATAATCTTCTGCATCTGATGCATTTTTTTTGCTACTCTTTTAATTTCGTTCAGTACGAGATTGGCAGTGTTACGTAGCAGAAAATGGGTCTAGCAGCAAAATTATTGTTGCAGCTTGGTTTTCTGTATACAATCAAATTACCATATGTTGTCCTAGCATAAATTCCTGAAGCTAAACTAGGAAAAGGCAGGGGAAATATGGAAAATCCAAGACCCATTGGTTTCATCCAGTCATGGTATTTGTGTATGCTCATTAATGACTTAATACAGTCATTTAACTGCGAGGCTCAATTTTTTTATCAGCTTCCTTTAAGTTGAAAAAAGAATCACTGGTTATTCTAAGAAAGAAAATTTAAATTGTGTACATATTAATGGCATCCATGTCAGTCCATTATCACAGGTTGACTACACTCAATTGCACACTTTGGATTTCAGGGTGTTGATCGAAGTTAACCTTGATGGAGTGGAGACTTACCTAATATTAAGTTGCTCTTCTTGTTTGTAATCATTTTTGTTTCCCATTATACCACTTAGTCACTTACCTTTCAAATGTAGGACACACTGATGGGAGGAGCAAAAGCAGCCGGATTAGCCTTTGTTCTTTCCTCCAATATCTTTTCATTTCCCACAAGCACCTTGCTCGAAGGTATTGCCTGTAAGTCACACCAGACAGAGTTATGTTAAAATATAAAAATAGTTTTGAACAACTAAGATGGCGGCTGCTCAAGTGTTGATTTCTTCTAAGAAACTTCCGTACTCCTGATAAGCTAAAATTGAATATGATTAAATATAAAGGTTGCAAAAAAACACTACAAAAATATATATATATAAATAAAGACTTACATTTTCCCACTACAAAAAACACAAATTGTGGTGGTTGCAAAATTTCCGCAATTTAATATTGTTATTAGTAATAATAGGATTAATATTAGTATTAGTATTTTCTTATATTACCTGATTGTTATAATAAGATTGTTGACTTTTGTAATTAATTTCAAAGTCATATTTAAAATTATTTTTTACTGTTTCACAGTGTACAGCCTATATAAGAATCAAACTCCTGTCAATAAATAAATAAAAATACATTGACTATAACAACATAATTTGATCAAATAATTATAAACTAAAAGGTATATGAGATTATGACTAAAGAACTTTCCGTCTCTTTTTCTATCTCGCGTGTGAAAGTGTGGGCAGTTCAATCTCTATTGTCGGGGCCATTTGATCAATAACAGATTCAACGAATTTTTTAAAAGCTTAGTAGTGCGACATATAATGCAAATCCACTCAACATAATCATAGTTTCAATTTGTGCAATTATTTATGGCACGCTTACAAGAATATACTCCTCTTCAAGAAAATTCCGACAATTTGATCTCGTACATCATATTTTATTATGTGTATAAATGTTGTGACTAGTTTTCAGAAAAAAAATAATAATGTTGTGACTAGTGAATACGAGTTTCATCAAAGCTGGTTCAATCAACTACATTTTACCTATAAAATTTTCCAGATATGACTATCATATTTTCCAGATATTCTCCGATGGAAAGAAAGAAATGCTTCGTATACCTTCAAATGCTTCTCCATCTTCAAGATAACTCTTAATAGTGAACTCTAAGAAGAATAATTTATTCAGTAAAAAAAACTCATAAGATAGTTGAAGTTGAAAAATTACTTTTTAATTGAAATCATTAACTTTAAATTAACTATTGAATTAGAAATATTTTTATAAAATTAATCGTTAAATTAGTTAATAAATATAAAATGACATGTTTATATATATTTTTATATATTATTTTAGACAAAAATATTTTTTAGTTAATTATATTTTAAGTTTATTTTAATTAACTTTAAACTGTTATGTATTTTTTTTAAAATCAAATATTTATTAAAAAAAATAAAAAAGTGTAATATTAAAGTAAGAATTTTATTACAATAGATAGTGTAACATTAAAAAAATGATAAATGAAGAATTTTATTAAAGTATGATGGTGGTGGTGGTGGTCTCTAACATAAAAAAAAAATCCACCAAACGAGTAACGGATATGTTTAGGGATAGAATTTGCAGGTGCATTTGCATCCCATTTCCAAATAAAAGAACTAACTAATATCTACGTTGGAAAATACTAAACACCCCTTCAAAATTACGAGCATTAGCATAAGATTTAGAAACCCTTTCAATCAAAATTGCTTTGACCTTATATAACTATCCTATTGATCTGTGAGTCAGAATTATGACTGAAGAGTATCATATTGATGATACTATGGTAGAAATTTGGAGTATCAAAATTTCCTGTCAATAACTTCATACTCCAATGTTTGGAAACGGATATGCAAGAAATGTGCTATCTTTAACAGTACTTTCACACGGCAATTGTAGCAATGGAATCGAATAGAATATTAACGAGAACCCTGTATGATTAAAACCTCCGAAGTAGAGAATAAACCACAAGTTGGATCCTTCTACCTAACAACAGTTCAAGATTTTATCCCTCCACATTATTGACAAAATTAGATCCATACCTATCCCTATGTTCTTTCAACCTCATGACTTGATATGCGCCTATGTTTTCTCAACCTTGTAATATTATATGCAGTTTTACTTCTATTGGTTCATTCAGCTTTGGAAATGCCCATAAAATTCTCTTATAAAACAAAATAAATCATACTTTCCCCCAGCAGAGGTATCTAGGGGATAACCTAAACAGAAACTCAGTCATGTGATCTGGTTTAGGGAATTTGTATTTGTTTGGACATTCCTATTAACACAAACAAACAATCTTCACCTTGTCCTCTGTTTCAAACGAACTCCACACGCTAATATATTTATTAACCATTTCCATTACCATATATATTATTATATTAATGCAGACTGAACCATCATTAAGAGTTATTTATATCCTCTCCTCCCCCTTTCAAGCAAAACCTTGTGGATTTCCTTGTATGGTTCAGTTTGTATTCCGTTTGGCTCCAGATTCACGTCGAATGAGGACCAACCACCCACATGAAGTCACTCATGTAAATTTTTTTCATAATTTGCAACCACTATATATACTTGTTCTAGAAGAAAGTAAGATCAAAACAAGAAATACTATTTTTTGAGAGTCCAATATTTCTCTGTTTGTTATGGTTTGTATAATAAAAACCTTTCAGTGACAGCAGGCCAAGATCTTACTTCAAGTTAATAAAATTATGTTAAAAAATAATACGTAACTAACCTTACCCGAAATTCGATTTCAGCTGCAATAATCAATACAATGTTAGAATTTTCTTATAAATTCTTATGGGACTGTAATCAATTGTGACATTTTGTTTTTACCAAAAATGGGCTAATATTATGATCCATTTGATGATACTTAAGCTCAATTATAATGTGATTAATTGCTGATGGACTTTGGATACCTAATATTGATCTATGTGAGAAACAGTGTGGGCCAAACCACTAAGCCCATAATAGGAGGTGCCTAGGGTTAATAAATAGTGTGGCTAGGTCTCCTTTGCTGTCATCCACAACTTATAGTTGCTCTCTAGGTTTGTCTCATTGAAAACCTATAATTTAGAGCTTTTGATCAAGCAAAGGAAGGTTAACTTTTGAGTTTCGAAAGGTTGTACAACACAACAATCCTTGCCATTCTCGATTTGTCTTCAACAAGTAAGCAAATTTTATAAATATTATTGGTGTTCTTAATTTATATAAGGTGTGTACCGTTTTTCTTGGTGTATTATTTTCTTATATTTGGTATCAAAGCCTTCTTTATATGATTTAGGACCTAATATTGATATAGCTATTTATTTAATAATTCTTGGAATCCAATTTTTGAATAATTTGTTTTCTATTATGTGCGAAATTTTCAAAATTGGAACTCAAAATCATGAAGCTTTTGTAGAAGATGATCAATTTTTTATACCGATTAATGTTATATGTTTTTTTTGTTATTTGTTTTCCAATTTCGGTTTCTACAATTTCAATTGGTTGAGTCTACTATTATGTTGTTGCTGGAAATTTGCTGCTACTGGGAATTTTGTTACGCTGCTATTTCAATTGCTATATATGTTATTATTATATTGATTTCAATTGAATGGCAACGGGATTGCATTAATACAATATTCTATTGCTACATTAATACTATTGATTTTTTACGCCAACTGTTACGCAAATTGCGTTAATAATATATTATTTATAAATTGTTAATTACGTTAATTGCTATTGTAATTTTAATAATTAATTTCCATTGAGTTGCGCTGCTGTTACGCTCCCAGGCTGCTTGTGACAATTAATTGAATTTGTTATTTTAATTGAATTTTGGGTTACTTGCCTAATTGTGCACTGTTACGTGAAATCTTCATGGTGTGAAATTCTAATGTTACGCTCCCTACTTCTAATAATTAAAAGGAAGGCCAAAAACATGACTTGAACCTAGGTTATAAGGGTTTAGGTAGGAGAACCCAACCACTAATCCAAGTCAGCCTATTGTATATTACTGTATATATGTGTGTGTGTGTTTAATATTTGAAATATTGTCCTTTCTAGTATGTTTCAAGGTTACTATTATTTATTTAATTTTGCTGCTGCGAATTTATTGTTAATATTTATTTAGATGGAGTTTAAAATTAGAATGCCTTAGCCTTTTGAGACTATTTAAATGCAAAACATCTTGGGAATGTTGTTGATAATTAATATATGACCAGTAAGGATGCCCTTTTAATGATGCATTTGTCTGTTGACTGAGTCATGATTTTAGATAAGAGAAAATTGACTCCGGTGCAAGAATTTTCATGGTTGCTATAAGTTGTTACAGCCAAAGTGGGACCACTTGTATTAGTGCATGAAATTTTTTTGTAATTTGAGGAATGCTTTTGATTTTTGTGTGCAATTGTCTATCCAAAGGGGTTATTGTATGTTTGGGTTGAAAGTTAAGGTTGGATGGAGTTATTGGGGAATGCATTGGGTTAAGGGATTTGTCTGTCCAAAGGGGACAATTTTCTGAACTTAGTGCGTGCTCATGGATTAACCCATCTGAGGTTTTGACCTAGGTTATGACCTTGGTTTGTGCATTTTGCCCAAAAGGGAATGTGCTATTATACTAGCCTCACTATGATAGCTTGTTTTGTTTTAAGCTATATCTTGTCTTGTAATATGTTCTAATGCATCCCTGTTTTGTCTTAACAGTGAACTTTTTGTGAATAAATGTTTCACTTCCATTGAGATCATGACTAGATCGAACTATGCCAAATGGAAGCAAGATCTAGAATTCTCTTTGGGAAGTGTTGATCTTGATTTAGCTTTACGCAAGGGGAAGCTTGTGATCAATGTAGAGAGCATGCCTGAATAGAAGGAGCTTTTGGCTAAGTGGGAGAGGTCTGATAGGTTGAGTTGATTGCTATCAAAAGGACTATCTCTGAACATCTTTTGAGTGGTCTGTCAAAGAAAGCGACAGCTAAAGAGTTCCTTACTGCTCTAGGAGGAGGTACCAGGTATCTGACAATGTTGAGTCCGGATGTCTAATGAAACAGTTAGCGGACATGAGATATGACAACGTTGGGGGCGTGAGGGAATTCATTATGAAGATGGTCCACATCCAAACCAAGCTGAAATCTCACCAAATTGACCTTAGTGAAAAATTTATTGAACATGCCCTAAACTGCCTATCCGCTGATTCACACAAATTAAAACTGCCAACAATACCTTTGGTCAGAAATGGAGTGTGAATGACCTTATTACCAAGTGTGTTGCTGAAGAAGAGAAACTTAAGAAAGAAAAGAGTGACATAGCCTCGTTGTCCGTCCATGGCAAACCCACTGCTGGCAAGGGAAATTGGAAAAATATAAAGAGTGCATCTAATGCTTCTTATAGATATCGAGGATTAAGGAAACTAGGTAAGGGTTAGCACCACAATGTAGGAGGTCCTAAGCCAGCTATCTTTAAGAAGAGTATTTGGTGCTTCTAGTGTAAGGGAAAATGGCATAAGAAAACTGATTGTGGAAAGTTCAAGGCTTAGCTAAAGAACAAGCAGAAATTAGGAGGTAATAACTTGACTTTTGTCTGTCTTGAGTCCAATCTAGTTGATGCTCCTATAGATTCTTAGTGCTTGATAGTGGTTCCACAACAAATATTGCTGTGTCTTTATAGGGGTTCAGAAATGTGAAGGAGCACATCCAAGGGAAAGCAAGTAAGGGTAGAAAATATCTTGAAGTCTTCATAGAAAAAATGGGAGACGTTAGCTAGTTTTAGGTTCTAGATTTGAATTGATTTTGAAGGATACTTTTACGTACATTCTTTTAGGAGAAATTTGATTTTTGTTTCTTATTTAGATAAACTTGGTTTTAGTTTCACTTTTGGTGATAGGAAAATAAATCTAATGTTGAACTTCCAAATTGTTGGTTTTGGATCTTTAGTGAATGGTTTATATAAATTGTCTTTGGCTTCTAATAGTATTTCTTCATCTTTAGTTGTTGAGAGTTCTATTGCTAAAGGTCTAGAGTTGAGGAAAAATCCTTTATGTTGTGGCATAAGTGCTTAGTCATATTTCAAAGGA